>CM076571.1:115474658-115597294 GCA_034641835.2 Pinus albicaulis | reverse complement strand
ATGGAATAGCAAAGCAAATAAAGGATTGAACAACAATTCTGAAATAGAACAGCAAGTCTAAAATGGAACAGCAATTGAATAACTAAGTCCCGCAGGTTGTAACCAAACTTAATCTATTAACTCAAATGCATTCTTTGCAATCAAATAACATTCTTTCACTCTAAAAGCAATTCACACAAATCACACTAATGGAACAGCAATAACTATTAATGAATTATGGAACAGTACTGATAAATCAGAAACGCGCACAACACGAACGTTTAGTATAACAGCTCTGTAACAAAACAGTAAGAACATGCAATTAACTCTTGAAAGGATTAATAACTTGATGCGGAGTCAACACACGATTCTATCTGTAAAAAACCTCAATGATTCAATCTTTAACAAAGCATGTAATATGAACTTATAAAGCATATCAAATTACCAAATAACAATGATAAACAAACCACACAAAAGTCAAGTCGTAATGGTACAGAAGCAAGTGTCCTTCGGGGCCGGGCCCTTAGCCTCCAAGGATACACCGCTTTAAGTTAATCCAGACGCAGAGATGAAATAATCACCAAGCTTTTATTAATGCATCGGTCAAAAATACATTGAACCAGTTCTCAACGAGACTCAATAATCAAAGTTGATGTTTTACAGAAAATTACATAAAAGCGTATCCTATCTATCAAGCTAACAGTGTTGTCCCTTTATATAAAGGTGATGGCGGAGATGTCCAAGTAACATGATAAATAAAGCAGCGATCCCTCAGGATCGAAGATCCTGAGGGATTCGCCAAACTGTTAATTCTTCATCCTTTCCTTTCTTTGGCGCCGAGCTGGTGTCTTCTCCTTCTTTTCCGAGCCGATTTGCTGTAATCTATTTAGCCTTGTTTGCATTCGGTTCTCGTTCAGAGGGACAGCAGTTATCTCGACTTTGTCCTTTCCTTTGGAACGGAAATTCCTCGTTTTCTCCTTTTCCTGTACAGAAAATAACCATTATCAGTGGCTAAGTCTTGCATATCAATTCTCACATGTTTTGTTATGGTTCCTTATTACTTTCCAAATTCATGATACAAAAAGGTTCACAAATTCTATTAAAAAGCCACTGAAATAGTCATCAAAAGCATACCAATTACCAAATAACAATGATAAACAAACCACACAGAAATAAATTCGTAATGGTACAGAAGCAAGTGTCCTTCGGGGCCGGGCCCTTAGCCTCCAAGGATACACCGCTTGAAGTTAATCCAGACGCGGAGATGAAATAATCACCAAGCTTTCATTAATGCATCGGTCAAAAATACATGGAACCAGTTCTCAACGAAACTTAATAATCAAAGCTGACGTTTACAGAAAATTACATAAAAGCGTATCATATCTCTATATCCTTTCTATTATATATCAAACTAACAGTGTTGTCTCTTTATATAAAGGCGACGGCGGAGATGTCCAAGTAACAAGGTAAATAAAGCAGCGATCCCTCAGGATCGAAGATCCTGAGGGATTCGCCAAACTGTTAACTCTTCATCCTGTCTTTTCTTTTGCGCTGAGCTGGTGTCTTCTCCTTCTTTTCTGAGCCGATTTGCTTTGATCTGTTTATCCTTGTTTGCGTTCGGTTCTCGTTCAGAGGGACAGCAGTTATCTTGACTTTGTCCTTTCCTTTGGAGCGGCAACTCCTCGTTTTCTCCTTTTCCTGTATAGAAAATAACCATTATTAGTGGCTAAGTCTTGCATATCATTTCTCACATGTTTTGTTATAGTTCCTTATTACTTTCCAAATTCATGATACAAAAAGGCTCACAAATTCTATTAAAAATCCATTGAAATAATCATCAAAAGCATACCTTTTTAGTACTCCACACACCCCCCTGCTTACCTTGTTTCATGTCCTCATGAAAACATTGTAGTTGACATGCAATGCAGTGAGAGAATATGCTGGAGAAGGAGTCTCATGCGGAGGCCTACAACCATGTTGAGTGATTAGATAGTCAAAGAACTGACCTGTTTGCCCCTCAGGCATATCATACAGGGCCTGGTATCCGGGTGCAGGGTGCCAAATAATAGGAGTGCGAAATCTATATCCTAACCAGGATGACCCTGCTTTCAGAATGCTCTCACCATAGAGGTTCAAACGGTCGGCAACTAACTCAAAGTTTTCATACTTAAATGGTTCCCTGAGCTGGATGTTTGGATCAGAGATTCGGTATCGAAATTTGGCTGCATTAATGGCCAAGTCTTTGATGGAAAGAAAATACTCTAAACTCTCTCGAATGAGTGCCTCATGCATGGGTCCTAATGTTTCAATGACACCCGGAGTCCTTATGTGGTTTATATGAGCTTTCCATAACTGTACTGGGTTCCTAGGCTCAGCCCTAACTCGTAAATCTAGACCATTTTCCTGACTCTGGAAAGTATCATAGGCTTTGAGCCACTTAATCTGATTAACCCCGAATGAAATGAATGCTTGTAATTGGATGTCTCCAATGAAAGGGCCAGGGTTCAACTCAGTCTCCTGATCTAGCACAAGGTCATGCAAATAAAGTTCACACAGCAATCTCTGGACCTTCACTCCATAATGTTTACAGCAGTCTATAAAGTCATTGGCAGTGTTGATTTGTATAGGGGCGCCTACTTTAACAGCTTTTATTTTTAATTGTAAATACCGTTCTAATAAAAACAGAGCATAGTTTTTAGCAGGGGCCCTACATGCTAAAACATCATTGTATAAAGAACACAAGGTATTCATCTGCTTGATAACAGTATCTAGTCTACGGGTTACCTGTGCAACTTCCTCTTGTTCATTTTTCCACCCTTCAAAGGCCTGGCTTTTGGATTGACTGACGTCCCTTAGTTGCTGCTGTAACTCTTCATATTTTTCTCGGGGAACCGTTTGCTCTCTAAGTTGTTCGGCTTCTTGCTGGGCTTGCTTCACCATCTTATGCAAGGTTTTCGTTTTCGGATCTTTTTTCCATAGATCAGTGGAGGCCGGGAGTTTTACCTGAACTTTCTTATTATGTTGTTTGGAGTTCAGAACCCTTATTACCCCTGAGGGTGGTGCCTCTGTCTGAATTTGCTTGTCACTGATCCTTATATCATCCTTTTCTGTTTTAACACGAACATCCGTCTGTTCCCGTTCCTCAACATCATTTGGAACGGCAGCTGGATTCTCAGTAGGATTTTGAACAACAGGCCGCTTATTGGCCTTCTTTTTCCTCCCTCCGGTCTTTCTTACCTTCTGGTTCTTTTTCATAATCCTAATTTGTTGTCTGAGCTGGGTTATCGTATTCAACAATTTACTCTGTTCCATCCGCAACTTCTTAATTTCCAGCGTTCCATTCGAAGGAACAGCAGTCTGTCTGCTGCGGACTGGATCATGACCAGTTGCTAAATCTTCCTCTTGGGGTTCTTCCTCACTATTCTGCTCTGGCTGTTCTGGGGTAGGAGCCTCGACTGGTTCTGTCTCTTCCTGAGCAACTGCTGTTTCTGCTCCTACTCCCTCTAGAATTTCCTCTTGTGACCTGGGAACAGATTGTTCCCGTTCAGTATTTACCTCCTCTTCATCATGAACAGGCATGTTTTCTTCTTGGGGTTTGTCGTGGGGGTCCTCTGAACTAGAAGGTTGGCCATACTTACCCATATTGGCTAGGACTGCGGCCAAGTCATCATCTCCCAGTAGGTCTTGTAATGGGCTATCTTCCTGCTGTCCCATTTCTTCCTCCTGTTCAGTTTCTTCTTCTATTTCTGTTCCCGAAGGCTCGGCTGCTTCTTCTTCGGGTTGCTCATCTTCAATTATCACTGGTTGGCTGGTGCTTCCATGGAGCTTTTCCAGTATTCCTCGTATCCGAGCCAACCGGGCTGATTTTATGGGCTTATCTATGCTTCCTCTCATCCGAGCTAACCGAGCTGATTTTCTGGGTTCCTCTGGTTGCTCGGGTGAATCAATGGCATGCTTGCGCTTTGCCGATTCTTGATGTATCTCTGGTTGTTCTGATGTACTAGCAACATGTTCTCTGCGTTTTGCCGGACGCTCTGGTGTGCTTATAGAATGTCTACGTTTTGGGGATGGCTCTGTCAATCCCCCCTCAATCATTGCAATCAGCTCTTCCCAGCTGCTCTGCTGCTGGGTGAGACCATAACTAACAACTAGTCGTATTAACCCATGGTGACTAATGACTGAATCTACATGCTGTGCCTTTTTTATACTTTGTGCAACATCATGCAGTAAGGAGTTCAGGAGTGCAGGTAAATTTACAGAGCATTTCTGCTTTAAAACAGCTAAAAGTTTAAGATGTCGTGGTCTTACCACGTCTTTCCTTCCTTCGCAAGTGATGTAGCTCTGCACTGTTCTTGCTAGCTCCGTCCAGGGTTATCCTAAGGTTGCTGACAGAACTCCCTTCCCCTTAATTGTCAAATTCTGGCCTTCATCTTGGAAAATTTCCATGACCTTCTGTAATCGTTCCTTTTTTAATGTCCATACCGGTCCGGTGGCTGGTAGTCCTGAAACTTCTGCAATTATGTCATCGGTGACCGCTATCCGCTTCCCCCTTACTGTGGAGTGATCATCCTGTAGGTTCTGCAAAAAATCCATCGCTACTGTTTCATTGGACTCCTGTAGGCGATTGAAATAATTCAACCATCCTGCTCTTTCCAGGATCTCCCGGGCAGCAGCGGAGATCGTCAACTGTTGAGGCTCGCTTTGAATTTCCCTTCCTCCCATAGTTTCACTGTAGATTCTAAATGGAATAGCAACTACGTTTTCTGTATGAAACACAGAGAGGGTGATAATCGCAAGGTTTCGAAAAAACACAGAGTATGCAACAGTGCAACAAAAAGCAACTTGTGACAAAAATAGAAATGCCATGCCGTTAAACCATGCCAAACCGTCGTACACTAGCTTTCCCGAATAGTGAGCTGACACGTAATTCAGGGAATGATGAGGTTAACCTCCCCCCCCCGCAATGTGATAGGCTGTCCCAGCCGGAAAATAAAGGAGCGGCACCCGATCTGCAATCAAGTCAGAAAGGAACAACATATGGAATTATGGCATGCTAAAAAGGACAACGAATTACCGAAATCGAGGCGAAGAATTGATCGCGTATGATATAAGAGGCTGCTGTGTTATGATATGAGGCTAGTGGATAAGACATGTATCGTACTTGCCAAATCTCAAGTGGTCATGGTCACTTCCGTTGCCATGATTGGTAATGATAAATGTTCATGCGATGTATAAATCGGGAAATGACATGTGATTAGTTCCTAGGATATAAGAAACAAAAGAGTATTATTATCTTACCCATTGGTGTAAGCAAGGTGACTTCAATACCATTAACAGTTCTCTGCTGCCAACAGGTGTCCATAACCTTGGCAGAGTTGTTTTTTCACCCTCGGAACCATGATCCTTTGTGTATACTTAGGAATGTTGTTATGTCAAAATCTAGACCATTATGCTGGCTTGGTGACCAGTTAACCATAATGCCATTCACGAGGAAGGAGCGAAACGTGGATAGGCCGGCTCGTGATGAGACCTCCTGTTCCAAGGTTCGTTTAGTTGATATACCTTTTGGACCATATCCCTGGTGTGGTGGCCATAATGGGAATGCCACTTCACTTCCATCCTCATGATCATGGTAGGCTGGCTCTCGATGAGACCCCCTATCCTGCATTTGACACTTCACATATCATGTTCACATATTTTTCTTTTTTTATAGAGTAATTTTCCTTATTTATACACAAAGGGTGGTTCAACACTCCTTAAGAGTAGGAATGGTGGAAGAAGTCTTATTATCTCAATAGGAAGATATAAGCTCTTTGCTCTTATTCCCAAGTACTAATCAAAAAAAGGTTAAGGGAATCAGCATGATAAAGAGAACCAATCAGGCAAAATTAGTAAAACCATGTCAAAAAAAGGTAAGAAATAAGTATGTCCTTCCATTTGTCCTCTTACTAATGCAGAGCCTTATAGATATAGTGATTTATGGTTTGCAGATTTCGGTATGTTGTGATTTTATATGTCATTGCACAAATACATAGCTGTATCTTAAAGACTAGAAAGAAGACGGGCAAAAAGCATCCTCAATTTAGATCAGCAAAAGAATAAGCTGTTTCACAAGGAGAGCAGAAGTATGCGAGTGGTGTTCCTTTGGAAAAGAAACAACGACGGATGATAAAAAAAACAACAAAAATGCAAATGCCGTTCCTTTGGGAAAAAGGAACAGCAAAAATAAAAATACTATAAAAACACTCAAAATGCCATTCCTTTGAAAAAGGAACAACAGCAATAAAAGAACGTTGTTTCTTTGAAGAAAAAGGAACAGTGGTAACCAAAAGGAACAGCGGAAGATGTAACAATGTCGTTCCTTTGAAAAAGGAACAGCAAAAATTCGAATGCTGTTCCTTTAGAAAAGGAACAGCAAAACAAGCAAAACCAACATCATCATCATAAAAAAACACGCAGATGCTATTTTTAAAAGGGCAAAAATCGAACTTTGTGAAAGAAAAGGAACAGCAAAAAAATGACAAGAAAATGTTTAATTCAAACTTATGTACAAGAACCACTCAAAAAAACAAGAACTTATGTACAAATTGCAAAAAGAAATGAACCCTTAATGAATTACAGGTGAGAAAGATTTCTCTTCCTCTCCTAAGATCTCCATATCAGTGTCTCGGCGTAGCTGCTGGCAGAAGGATTCCCGAGTGAGTGGTTTGCGATAGAGACGGACTCGGTGGCCATTAACTTTGAACGCATATCCAGAACCGTCAATGGTAATTAGAGTAAGGGTTCCGTTGTCATGCACCTTCTGGATTTCGTATGGTCCCAACCATCGAGTCTGAAGTTTCCCAGGGAAGTCCTGAACCCGAGAGTCGTATAACAGAGCCCAGTCTCCCTCATGGAAGACTTTGTTTTTGATGAGCGCATCATGCCATTTAGCTCGCTGCTGTTGAATCAATGTTGTATTTTGTAGTGCAGAGAGCCTAATTTCGTCTAATTCATTATCAAATGCTGCTTTTATCATGTGACATTGTGTGCGAGGTTCAGTTTGAGTAATGAAATTATCAATGGCATCGTCTTCTGTTTGATCTTTGAAATCGAGTGCCTCTTGTATAGTTAATGGAGATCTGATGTTATCAGTAAGGTATGATACGGGGTGTTTATTAGTTTTAATCATTGTGACACTTGGCTGCGCTGGAGGATATAGAACTAAATTTTTGCTATTCGGTCCTCTGGTTATGGTCATATTTCCCTGCCGGCAACCAATGTAGGCATCGGCAGTGGCAAGCCAAGGTCTACCTAAAATTAACGGATGTCCATCAAGTCGGGTTTTTGGATTAATTATCAGGAAATCGGTTGGATACTCCCAGGATTCTACAGAGACCATGACATCATGTAGAGTACCCTCTGGTCTAACCACAGATCGGTCAGCCAATTCTAACAGAGTGGAGGTGGGTTCTACAAATGTAATGCTGAGCTTTTGGCAAGTTGTGGTTGTTAAAATATTAATTGCAGCCCCTAGATCCACTAAGGCATTAGACAGGGTCTGACCATAAATTTGAACAGTTATAATTGGATTCCCGGGGTCTTCATATTTAAGGGGTGTTTCTCTTCCAGACAATAGATTAGATAAAGTACCGACTACTTGGACTCTTGGATTATTTGTTATATTCCTCCTTGGTTTCTTTATGCACAATTCTTTGATAGTTTTTGCGTATATAGGAATGTCTTGAATGGCTTGGAGGAATGGGATTTTTATGTACAGATTTTGTAATTCTCCCAGAATGTCAAAGTCAGGATCTTGTATGGGTCGAGGTATGACTAATCGTTCTGGGAACGGAGGAGAGGATGTGGTTGCTTGATTATGAGTCTGCTGCTTATTTACATCCTCTTGTTGCAACTGATGTTCTCTTGGTAACTGATCTTCAATATGAACTGTTTTATCTCCCTCAGTTTCAATTATATGTCCAGATCTTAACTGAAGATCATTGCACTCCCTCAGGTCGGGTCCTAGTTCTGGTGATTCTATGATTTGAATAGATTGGACCTGCATGTTGTTTGGATTGGGATCGGGTTGGGCTGGGAGTTGCGGTCTCAGGTTAGACTGGGGATTTTGTTGTAAAGCTGGCAAAGTAGGTTGAGGGAGCGGAATAGTTCCAGCTGGGTGGTACATTGGTCTTTGCCAGCTTGTCTGCCAAGGTGAACTTTGTGAAGTAGAGGGAGTCCACTGTGAAGGGTATGGGCCATTTTGCCAATATGGTGGAGTATAAGGGAAATTCGGCCAACCTGTTTGGCTTGTTTGATTCAGCCATGGATTTGAAGAAGGAAACGATTGTGGTGACCAGTTTGTAAATGGGGTTTGAGATTGATTTTGCCACATACCATATTGTTGAGCATTATACTGTGGGCTTTGAAAGAAAGAGGTTAGGTCCGGAAACATACCAGGTTGTCTCGGCTGCCATGGGCGGCGCTGGTTGATCGAATTCACCGATTCTGGTTCTTCTTCTGCTTCCTTATATACTGCTTTCAATCTAGGAAGTGAGGGGCAACTCTCCATAAGGTGATCTTTTGTACAGATGGCGCATGTTTGGACTTTATCCAATGGACACTCCTTGTGGCTGTGTTTTTTTCTGCATCGGGGGCAGAAGATTGCCAAATTCTGTTCTGCCTCCAGCTGCTTCTGTTTAGCCTGCACAATATCAAGTTGTGTAGTTAGTGTCCCCATAATATCAGTTTTAAAATTTTCTAATAAATTTCCAATTTATGCACGTGTTACTCCTTCTGCTGATACTTTGTTATCTCTTGCAAACCGATCATATTCTGTCGGTTTTATTCTTGTGCTGCCTCTCGAACTCCTGATACATAAGTCAAGGATGTCAGTAAAATTCTCTTGATAAATATCCCCTTTCCCCATAATGTTTAATGTTTCAATCCATTGTTCCTTCATGCCCCTCATTAATGCAGTTTTTAACACATTATCAGGTAAAGGTAGCGATGCATAAGGAGATCTTTGTAAATTATACTGAAAACGTTCCACATACTCCTCTAATGTTTCATTTGGTCTGGCTGTCATTTGAAATATTTCGTCTTTTAATTCTCTAGATCTACAATAATCCTGATATTTTTTTAAGAAAGATTCTTTCATTTGATCCCAATTGTTGATAACCCCGCCACCTAGCCCCATAAACCATCTTAAAGCAGCCCCTTTTAATGTAGAGGGGAATAATTTCAATTTTTGGGGATCGGTGGTGTAATTGTACCCCCTACATAACACATCAAATTCGAATAAGAATGCATCCGGATCTTCTGATGTGAGTCCGTGAAATGTAGGGATATGCTGAAGAGGGATAGCTTTCATGGGTGCATTTGCTGCAGAATCCACTATAGGATATTGTAATGTAGAGGTTTGAGTATTTGGCTGGTTTTGAGCATTTCGTTGGTTTTGAGCCATGGGATCGAATATATGCCAATAACCTTTTGGGATATCTAGGAGGGTATTCCTAGGTTGAGTGGGAACTGTTTTGGCAGGGACAGGGATAGTTTTAACAGCGCTCCCCTTATCTGGAATAATGGGAATACCAGGTGTCTGAGGAGATTGAATTCCTTCAACAATGACTTTCGTAGCACTCCCCTTATCTGGGCTATCTAATGGCTGATTTATTTCAATAGGGGATTTTGGTTCCTTGGTTTCCCCTGTTTCTCCTTCTCCTTCACAAAAGTTGCTAGAGTTCCCTTCCTGCAATAATTCTGGAGTAGAATTTTCAATTTCTTGAAAGTCCTGCTCTTCAGTTTGACTATGCACCTCAGCACAGGCTACAGATGGTGATCCTGTGGCCTGAAGGGAACTAGTAGGCGGTTTAGAAATGTTTTTCTTGAGGCCGACTGATGGCTGAGATTCTGTTTTCTTATAGATTTCGTCTATGAAGGTCGTTCGGCCAAGGGTCACCGGCCCCTTAGCTTTTTCAGGCTTGGATGGGGGTTTGATATTCTTTTCTGGTCTTTTCTGCTTAGTCATGCACTCAAAAAATGAACTACCAAATTCTATTCAAACAAAGCAAAAACAAATCTGCAGGAAAGCGGATAGTGGAGCAGGTCTTTTACATGCTCCGCACGTAGGTTCTTACCTTCCGTTTTTAGGATCCAAATCCTCCCTAGCAGGCTCGTACACTACTCTGAAAAAGACAAATGGCTACACTCTTTCCCCGGCAACGGCGCCAAAATGTAGAGCTATAAAAAGGGTCTCTTTCACCTCTAATTACCTCCCATTAATATGTCAATCCGGGAGCGTTTTGTTATTACAAAGAGTGACTCAATCTGAGGCTATCATTTGTCAGAGTAATGCTAGTAGTACAGTGCTTAAGAAATACAAGAGTAAATGGATGCTTGTCTGTAACTAAATTACTTCAAAGAATAAATCACACACTCAGAAAACTCAACAACTTATCAGTCAAGGGTTCGGCAGTGATAACCCATCCCTTCGGAAACTGATGGAAAGGAAATCAGAGCACAGACCACAGGTCTGGGAGCTAGACAGTGCCTGCTAATGCTCACTACAGCCTTAGATCATCTCTCACGCCAAAACAACAAATGTGAGTAAATGGAACAGCAAATAAAAGATTGAACAGCAATTCTGGAATAGAACAGCAAATCTAAAATGGAACAGCAATTGAATAATTAAGTCCCGCGGGTTGTAACCAAACTTAATCTATTAACTCAAATGCACTCTTTGCAATCAAATAACATTCTTTCACTCTAAAGGCAATTCACACAAATCACGCTAATGGAACAGCAATAACTATTAATGAATTATGGAACAGTACTGATAAATCAGAAACGCGCACAACATGAACGTTTAGTATAACAGCTCTGTGACATAACAGTAAGAACATGCAATTAACTCTTGAAAGGATTAATAGCTTGATGCGGAGTCAACACACGATTCTATCTGTAAAAACCTCAATGATTCAATCTTTAACAGAGCATGTAATATGAACTTATAAAGCATATCAAATTATCAAATAACACTGATAAACAAACCACACAGAAGTCAAGTCGTAATGGTACAAAAGCAAGTGTCCTTCGGGGCCGGGCCCTTAGCCTCCAAGGATACACCGCTTGAATTTAATCCAGACGCGGAGATGAAATAATCACCAAGCTTTTATTAATGCATCGATCAAAAATACATTGAACCAGTTCTCAACGAAACTTAATAATCAAAGCTGATGTTTTACAGAAAATTACATAAAAGCGTATCCTATCTCTATATCCTTCTCTCTCAAGCTAACAGTGTTGTCTCTTTATATAAAGACGACGGCGGAGATGTCCAAGTAACAAGGTAAATAAAGCAACGATCCCTCAGGATCGAAGATCCTGAGGGATTCGCCAAACTGTTAACTCTTCATCCTGTCTTTTCTTTTGCGCTGAGCTGGTGTCTTCTCCTTCTTTTCCGAGCCAATTTGCTTTGATCTGTTTATCCTTGTTTGCGTTCGGTTCTCGTTCAGAGGGACAACAGTTATCTCGACTTTGTCCTTTCCTTTGGAGCGGCAACTCCTCGTTTTCTCCTTTTCCTGTATAGAAAATAACCATTATCAGTGGCTAAGTCTTGCATATCAATTCTCACATGTTTTGTTATAGTTCCTTATTACTTTCCAAATTCATGACACGAAAAGGTTCACAAATTCTAACGATCCCTCAGGATCGAAGATCCTGAGGGATTCGCCAAACTGTTAACTCTTCATCCTCCGTTCTCTTTTTCTTTTGCTACCGAGTCAAGCTCTTTCTTCGAGCGATTTGCTTTGATCTGCTGGTCCTTGTTTGCGTCGGCTTCGCTCCGTAGATGTTAGGCGATCCGATTTTGTCCTTTGGAACGGCAATCCTCGTTTTTCTCCTTTTCTCGTATAGAAAATAACCATTATCAAGTACAGTCTTGCATATATCAATTTCGTTGTCGTTATAGTCTTATCAACGGTTCCAAATTATGACACGAAAAGGTTCACAAATTCTATTAAAAGCCATCAAATAATCATCAAAAGCATACCTTTAGTACTCCACACCTATGTCGATACCAATGGGTTTCTCCCTTAGTTTTGATTTACAAGAAAAATGGAAAATGGAGAATCTGTGTAGACTATAGGGAATTAAACAAAGCAACACTAAAGGATCATTTTCCACTACCATTCATTGATCAAGTCCTAGATTCATTAGTAGGGTAAAAGTACTTTTATTTTCTTGATGGATTTAGCGCTTATAATCAAATTAAGATAACATTAGAAGATCAGGATAAAAATACATTTACTTGTCATTGGGGAACATATGCTTACAATGTGTTACCTTTTGGACTACGTAATGCACCAACTACTTTTCAAATAATTTTCCTGGCCATATTTGTTGATCTTATACATAAATGTGTAGAATTTTACATGGATGATTTCATTATTTATGGAAATACATTTGCTGATTGTTTAAACAATTTCGAAAAAGTTTTACAAATATGCATTGACACTAATCTATCTCTTAGCAATGAGAAATTTTTTATGATTTTAACTGAAGGGATAGTGTTGGGACGCCATGTTTCACCTTCTGGAATAAATGTGGATCTAGAAAAAATACACATCATTGTAAACTTATTACCACCAACAAGTCAAAAATAACTAAGAAATTTCTGGGTTATGCACGTTATTATCGAATATTCATTGAAAATTTTAGTAATATGGCCTTGCCTTTGTTTAAATTTCTTACAAAGGACATAGGGTTTCAATAGAACACTGATTTCCAAAATTCATTTGAGAAACTAAAACAAAAATTATCCATAAAACCAATTCTTAGAGGACCAAATTGGTCATTTCCATTTCATATATCCATGAATGCATCAGACACGGAAGTAGGAACATCATTAGGCCAAGAAGAGAACCAACTACACTATGCAATCTATTTCATTAGTAAAAATTTAACTCAGCAGAGTTGAATTACACTATTACTGAAAAATAAATGCTTTTTGTAGTACATGCAATAAATAAATTAAGACATTACATGACAAGATATGAAGTTCCCATTCCTATTGATCATTAAACCATTAAATATTTAATGAATAAAACCATTAATAATGGAATGATTACTAGATGGTTGTTATTGATGAAGGAGTTCAACATTTCTGTCCTAGATCGACTTGGAAGGGAAAATCAAGCGGCAGATTTTCTATCTCGCCTACATACGTCTGGTGAGATTGTTCATATTTCAGATAGCTTTCCTAATGAACATTTATTTTCAATATTAGTTATAGCTCCATGGTATGCTAATATAGTGAATTATTTATCAACATGAAAACTACCTCCACACTTCACATCAAGAGAAAAGAGAAAAGTAATTAGCGAAAGTGCTAGATATACATGGCTTAATGGAGATCTCTTTTATACTAGTTCTGATCTAATCATAAGGTGATGTGTAAGGAAAGATGAAATAATATATATTTTAAAATCTTGTCATGATCAGCTTTGTGGTGGACATTTTGGAGATAAGAGGACAACGTACAAAATAATCCATCTGGCGTACTATTGGCCATCCATATTTAAAGACTCAAAGAAATATGCTAGAAGTTGTGACAACTACCAAATAATGGGAAAACTAGTAGCACTTGATGAAATGCCACTAAAGCCACAAGTCCTCATAGAACCATTTAAAAGTGGGCACTTGATTTCATTGTCCCTATTAGTCAACCGTCAAATGGAAAAAAGTACATCTTGGTATGTACCAACTATGTGAATAAGTGGGTAGAAGCAAAAGAATTGCCCAAAGAAACATAACTAAAAATGGTTAATTTTCTCTTTGAGGAATTGTTTTTTAGTTTTGGAGTCCCTAGAGAGATTTTCACCAATCAAGCAGAAAAATTTACTTCTAAATTGGTTCAAGGCATAGCAGAGAAGTACAAAATCAGGCATCACAAATCTACACCCTATCATCCACAAGCCAATGGGCAAGTGGAGTCCACTAATAAGACTCTTGAAGCAATAATGACCAAGACAGTGATAATGAATAGAAAATATTTGTCAAAAAATCTTGATGAAGCTCTATGGGCATACAGAATCACTTGGAAGAACACAACTGGTTTCACTCCTTACCAATTGTTCTATGGTTAGAAAGTCTTACTCCCTATTGAATTTCAAATTCACTCTTACAAACTGACTGTTGACGTAGGGATAGACTAGGATGAGGCACAAAAAGAAATAATAATGCAGTGTGACTCAATTGGATGAAATTAGACAACAAGCACTACAACATGTTCAAATCATTCGGCAACAAAGAGAAACATGACACGACAAATTCATCAAGAAGAAGCAATTTAAAGTGGAAGACTGAGCATTATTGTTGGATTCAAAGTTCAAAGACTTTCAAGACAAGTTAAAAACACATTGGCTTGGTCCATATGATATTGAAGACATATATGATAATGGTTCAATCAAAATTAAAACAATTGGAAAAGAGAAAATTTCATTTTTGGTTAATGGGCATAGGCTGAGGTTATATAACAAGACTATAAATAAAGAATCTTTCTTGTAGAAAATGGAAGAACAAGGTGAGATGGAGGTGTTGGGAACACCTACCAAACCTCATCATTTAAATATAAAAAATATATATTAAAAGAAATGAAAAAAAGGGAGTTTAGTTTTGAAAAGGAGACTTATGGAACAACATAAACTCAGAATTCTAATTAGAAAACCAATTCATATTGGCTAATTAGAAATTACAACAATAAAACATCATTTCTTTACTACAACTATCAAGTTAAAAAATAAAAGTCTTGAGGAAAAGTCTTACAATAGCAAGGGGAAGGGAAACAAAATCATTTATGCTTTTTTTTTTGTTATCCTTTCCATCTCAAAATATGTATGTATTTATGTCATTGGAAAGTTTTGTTTTTCCACAGAGGGACTTGAAGCTGAATCCAATCCAATCAAAGGCACAAGAGAATCCACAGAGGGCCCTGAAGCTGAATTCAATCCACAGAAGGGGCCTGTAAAAAATTTACTTTTCAACTGTCAAAAAAAGAAGCTACTTCATCTAAAAGATAATGAAGAACCAATCAAAAGAGATACTTCTAAAAACAAGCTACAATCAAACCTATGGAAAGTTGTGTAAGATAGAATTTTTGTTCTAATGCTTTTAATTTTGAATAGAAACTTGTAATTAAAGGACCAGTTAACCTTGATGTATCCTACATAAAACTCCTTTCATATTTTCCATAACTTACTCTTCTTTCACATCCTCCATAACCTACCCTTCCTTCACATCTTCCATACCTTCATTACCTTCCATACCTTCAAACACTAAACCAAAATCGGAAAGGAAACCTTCTTTTATTGCCTACAAAAACAAGTCAAAGGAGGGAAGAAGAATATAATATTTTCAAAAGAGATAAATTGGGGGTTAGTATCAAGAAAAATGTAAGTTTAAATTAAGAGGAGTTTATTTTGCAAAGTTTGTAAGGATATCCTCTTCTAAAAAAAACAAGTCATAACATTCAAATAAAAAAAGAGATTTTGTTTTAAGGAGGTCATAAGCTTTGAAATGACCCTAAAGTGGTCATTTAAGAAGAAGAACCTTTCAGAGGCACATATGAAGAAAACAATTCAAAGAATAAAAAATAGTTGTCAAAACTCAAAAAATTTCATGCATGAAATTATTAAAAGACATAATGGAGTTATCATGGTACTCTTAGTTTATAGAGAGCCTCCTTAAATAAATTAAATCATTCTTGTTTCATCATAAAGACAAATGTGAATTATAGTTATTATCATCAAAATCGTGGAGAGCTGAAAAGTAAAAAGTTAGAAGTCAAATCATCGAATTGTTATCATAAAAGCACAATTTTTTTTTTTCCTATATTTTGCTGAAATAAGAAGCTAGTGCAATTCAGTGATGTATAAGAATGGGTATGCCTATAATTTTGTGATGAAATTATGTATAAAAATGGATATGCCTATAATTTTATGATGAAATGATGTATAAGAATGGGCATTCCTACAACTTTATGATGAAATAAGACAACTCAAAAGAAGGATATAAAAATTGATGATGGAATAAAAAGCTTGTACAATTCAAAAATTGGTTTGAAAGACATGAGCCATGGTCATAAAAAATTTCAGGAGTCATAAGAGTTTGATGAAAAAAGGGAATATGAAGTCTTTCCTCGTATAATAATTTGAAGTGTAAGTGTAAAGCCTTGAAGCAAGCACCCAAACTGCAAAAATGTGGAGTTCTGTGAACTAAATTGTCGTGAAGTGCAAGTGTTGTGAATCAAAGTTATGAAGTGTGAGTAAAAATAAGAACGGGGCCAAGAAGTAAAGATGTTGAAATGGTAGTTTTAAGGCATTAGAACAAGAATACCCGAGAGCAGAAGAGTGAGATTCACAAGTAGAATGATAGAGCAGAAGATTGAGTCAATGAAGGTAATATATCCGAAGTTTTTCGCAAAAAAAAAAAATCTTCATAGAAATATGCATGGTTGTAATGTGTCAAAGAGGAAGAGTTGTTGTAAAAAAATTCATCGATTTTAGGAAATACTTGGCAAGAAACACGTTGAAGTTGAGAGATAAAAGGGAGATGATTGGCAGAAGAACTCGACTTTAAGGAGTGGAGTAATAGCTAATTTCAAATCAACTTCTGTTGTTTTGTTTAAATACACAGGAGCATACATAGAAAGGTTTCCATTTCAAAATCGATTTTCACATAGGAAAAAAGGAAGAAGGGTTTTCAATAGAGGGCAACACCAAACTAAACTTAGCAGTAGGGAATCTGGTATCTACAGAGGAATGCTTCTGAGAGTTTTAAAAAATTACACTGATGCCATTTTATTTTCACAGTGATCCAAAATTGCAGAAAATGCAATTCCAATTTTTTAAACAAAAACCTTGTTTAAAAACCCAGAAATAAAAATTCAAAGACAAAGAAGAGGGTAAAAATTATTATTTTTTTTTTTAATTTGAAAATGAAAACTTCACTAAGAAATGTTTTAACTTAGGCATATATACATAGAAAAAACAGAGTCTTCTGAATGGAACGATGAAGAATTGAACCAGTTGAATTTCAACCAGAAAAGTGGGCACATGATAGTATCAGAGAACTTCATAAGGCTAATTTGTTAAAATTTCTGGGCAAATACAATGGGTATAACAGTAAAGTTACATAATCATTTGTAACAAAATTACAGGAGGGAAAAAAATCATAGGTGATTTAAACATTCCAATAACAGAAGATTACATAGCCTCGGTCACATGGTTGCCTCAAATAGGAGAGAGATATCATAGTGGAAAACACTTCAATGGAAAATATTGGAATTTTGTGTTACAAAAATCTAGAAAAAGGACTTTTAATTTGAATAAGGGAGTTATAAGAGAATGGTTTCGAGAAAATTAGAGGGAAAAAATCCTCATTTTCATGAAATATCTTACATATGATGGGAGATATTGTGTGGTACATATGTACCACATCGAAATCCTTCATCATATCCAGGGAGAAGATCAGGTCAACCTTACATATTTCTTCACAATGAATTTGTTGAAAATCATTGAAGGTGTCAGAGGGAAAAGTGATAGAAAAGAGACAAGTTATATCACCATGGAATGATAAAAATGCTTTTTGCACACCATTTGAAAAATACAAAAAAGGAAACATGGTCAAGTTTCCTTGAAAGAAATAACTACATAGAACAGTCAGATGAGACCTTCAAGGCTGATACGCAATCACACTCCTCGTAAGAGATGGGATACACATCCTCATACCCTAGAACAACATCGAAGAAGAAAATGGAATTAGAAATCCTTGAAAATGAGAAACCATTTGTCTCCTTCCCTAGAAAATCTATGAAAAGAATGGTAGGAGAAGATCACAGATTGGAGGAACCTCTTATTGAGATCTAGGACAAAGAAGAAAAAGAAAAATTTGAAGAAATACCTATGGATGAAGAACAAAAGGAACATCATGATCTTCTTGAGAGATTACAAAGGCAAGAAAATAAAAAACTTAATGAAGTGGAACAAGATAAATGGTATGAGGAAACTGAAAAAGAGGAATCATCCTCTTATTCTCCATATGAGAAATTGAGCAAGAAGATAAAAAATATTGTGGAAGACACTTATGGGGAGACTTCAAAACCATATAAGGAGGATGAGACAAATCAATTAGGGGAACTGAAAGCAAAAGTTCAGGTAAAAAAAATAATGGAAAGACATCTAAAGGGAAAAAATGACATGTATAAAAATCAAAACAACAAAATTATGGAAGAAAAAAAACAACTTACAAATAAGGAAAGAAAACTTGAGAAGCATATTATTCTTATTTCAAAGTAGGCTTATAGATAGCTAAAGGAAAAGAGGAATTGGGAGTGTAAGTATGAAAGGCAGAAATTAAAAACTGAAATGTATAAGGCAGGGGAAAGAGAAACAGGAGGGATAGAGGCTCTTCTACAGGCAGCGCAGATAGAAGCAACCACATCTGCATCTACTAAAAGAAGGAGATCAAAGAGGATGAATCAAACATGAGGACATGCTGCATGCACAAAAAGGGGGAGTGTTGGCTTTCGATTTTGTTTTTTTTTACCCTATATATTTTCATCATTTATCATTTTTTCTCATTATCTTGTCATCATATTTAACTCATTTTGCACATCAAGGTAGTTAAATCATGTCTTTTAATTATTTTAATGTTTTAGTCAAAATTAAGCATTAAAAATAAACTATGACAAAACTAGAAAAGCTTGTAATAGCTCATTTAAATTAATGGTTGCAGGACACCTGGGCTCGAACCAAATACACAAACTATGGGTATGCAGGATGGGTCAACACTTGTTGGTTCGCATGAGAACAACTATATTAGGGTCGGTCAACATTGGTCAAACCACACTATCTGTTCAGAAATATTCATTGATTTGAGCATGAAATATGGGTAGAATGTGACTTTAAGGGATTTTTCCAAAATTTTAGAGATAAGAGTATTGGATTCGACTTGTAGGCGTTATCTAAGGATATCATAAATGTATTTGAGTACTGTTAGTTAATTAGTTACCAAAGACTTGTATAAATATGTGATATTTAGAAGAGGAAAACATCTCTTTAACTATGTGAATTTGGAGACTTTTTGCAAATTAGTAAAAGGAGTTGGTTCTGAATTCTTTTGTTTCTATTATGTTTCATCGACAATGCTTGATCTAGTTTACAAATTATCCTAAGTTGGTATTCATCTAAGGTGCACAGGGGAAGCGTGGAGGGCACCCATTACCGAGTTTGTGCACTAGTTTCTCCTTGTTTGGTATCATTTTGATTTGTTGTACTTTCATTTCAATTTGTTGCACCTTCATTTCAATTTGTTGTACCTTCATTTCAGTTTTCTTTACTTCCCTTTAGTATATTAAATTTTTGGCTAAGTTCTTATTGACATGTTTGATAATGGGATATTATGAATTAACCTCTCGTAAGAGAGGTTGGTATTTCTTTCACTTTCAATATGCTAGACTTATCCAATATTGTTCATCTTATGTATTTTTTGATTAAGTTATTATTGATATGTTTTATTAAGAGATATTATGAATTTACTTCTGGTTAGAGGACTTGATATTTATTTCACAATCACTAATTGGATTTTTTAGAAATTGTTTATTTCATTTATGATTAGTTTGATGCTATTTGATACATTAAGGAAAATTGATAATATGGAAGTGTTAATCTTGCCATTGAAGGCTTTTTGAATCCTTCTCTTGTAAGGGAGAATGAAGCTTTCTTGGAAAAAATGCTCAAGGATTCCAACTAAATAGGTGTTAAACTATAGAAGCTCCCTCTAGACCATGTATGTTGGAGTGCTTCTATGATTACGAAAACAGGATTGATAAGAGAATTAATGATCTGATTTAAACCCATAAATTGGACCAACACTGGGTATGACTTACAGTTCGGAGTTTCCTTCATATTTATCATGTACATATAATTTTATATGTTTCTTTCTTAAAGAAGGTAATTGGTAATGAGATATCATTCCAAACTCTTTTACCAAAAAATAATGAAGAAGGAAAAACAATGCTAGAATAAAAAAAATCCTTGGAACAAGGATTAAGTAATTACAAAATAAAGAAATAAAGGAACACCCCATCAAATGGAAGAAGGTATTAGTGGAAGAGGTGATATATGAAGAGGAATAATCCTTCATGATGCAGAAACAACCACAATTAATTAAGTGGTGAGGAAAAAACTTGTTCGAAATTGAGGGGAATGTTAAGCCCTAAACAAAATTTCATATTAAGCATAAAACAACATGTAAGGCCCTAAATAGTGAGTTATATCTCTATGTGTGGTCAGCTACACCAATTAATTGTAATTATACCCTTTTTCTATTATATATAAACTAACAAGGCCCTACTTTAAGATTGTTTTGACCTCCCTTATGCATTTTTGCATTATGAAAAGAAATTCCCCACTTGAAGTAAATTTTTATTCATTGACTCTTTATCGTTTTCAAGGAATTTGCTTGTTAACACATTATTTATTTATTTCTCTTAGTTTAATGTTTCAATCATGTAGATGGTGATGGATAACATTTTAAAGATTATAGAATCAACGATCCCTATGTAATCTGATGAGGTCCATCCACTTTCCAAACATTTAACATACTCATGCTCAACTTATCCGCAATGCTGAGGAGGGGGGCAGCCAACGCCCCCCCCCCCTGGCAACAAGGAATAAGTCCACTTAACTTCTGACCAAGGTACTAAAACCACTTACAAAGAACAGGGGAATGAAGCACCTCAGACGCCGGCCACGAAGAATCGGTCGGACGCGAATGCTGCCACTTCCTCCACATGCAAGCCTATTAGTCTAGAAAGACCCAAGATCGACTTACCAAGCCATCATATAAATGCTCGAATCCAATACAGGAGGGACCATGCCCTCATAGGAAAATTCATTGGCTTTTGACCAACTGAAAAAGCACTACAAGGGTGGATCGCTTCTAAATGGAAGCCCAAGGGACACGTTACTCTCCAGCTTGGACCGAAAATATTTTTCACCTCCATTTTCAACTGCATTGAGGACCGAAACAAGGTTATGGATGAATGACATTACTTCTTCAACTCAGCAGGGTTGTACCTCAGGAACTGGGTTGAAAGATTCAACCCAGATAAAGAAAACTTCAACTAGGCTCCAGTTTGGATACGCTTATACTCGTTGCCGCTTGAATACTGGGATGAAGATTCACTTCAAGAAATTGGCAGGGGATTGGGAGATTTTATTAAGATAGCAAAAGAGACCAAACTCTGTAGATACAACTCATATGCGAAAATCTGTGTTTACATGCACTTGGATAAATCCCTACCAGATGCGGTAAGTCTGTTTCATGATGATTTTGAATGGATTCAACCCTTAGATTATGAACATGTTCCATTCAGATGTCGCAGGTGCCATGCTCATGGGAATCTGTTCAGAGATTTCCCTCTCAACTCCCCGTCTCTGAATAAAGAAGTCGAAGATAAGTCAAAACCAGATGGATTCACCAAAGTTCCCTCTCATAGAAAGCATAGTAAAAAACCCTCAGTGGCTGGGAAGAAACCCAACCCCTCCTCCAATACACCCTCAACCAGTAATAGCTTTTCCGTTCTTTCCAATTCTGACTCGTCGATTGAGAATACCCATAATTCCCCTGATCCCACTCTCAAACCCTCTGCTCCCTCAGGCATCTCCGACCACCCCACCCTTAAGTCGACTCAGAATGAGATGCAAAATAGTGAGTCTTCCGAGCCCAAATCCTCCCCTGCAACAAAGCTCCTGACCTAGAACCCCCTCATCATGGACATTGATGAACCAAATGCCAACCCTAATACAGCTAGTAAGGAGAGTCCTGGAAGCAGCCAATCGAGTCTCATGGAAGCGGACTCAGAAGGCATCGACTTTAGGGAGCTTGATATTTTGGGACTTGAGGATGCTTGCAAATGAAAGGATTTTGACAAAATCAATCCTTAGCAAATTGAAAAACTCAAAGTGGTCCTAACCAAGGTCCAACAACAAAAGAAATTGGGCATTCAGCTAGGCAGTCACTGGGACAGCCTGAAAGTTATAAAAGAATCTAAGAAACGAGGTCGAAAACTAGATTGGTAGTGCACCATCACTTTAGGGGAAATGTTGGTGGAGTCAAGACGATACCCCAAGTTAACTTAGTTCTTCAAACCACTTGCAAACAGTTCTCCATGAAGCTCATCTCATGGAATGTTAGAGGGCTCAATAGCCCTGGCAAATACAGAATGATCAAGAACATGATTCAGAAAGAAAGACCACATATCCTCTTTCTTCAAGAAACAAAGTGTAATAGTGTGGCACTAGGCTCAATCTTATATAAAGCATGGCCTAGCTATCATTCAGTAGTAGTTGATGCCTCGGGCTCTTCAGGAGGACTTGCGATAGCTTGGGATACTCAGTCTATAATGCTCGCAAATTTTCATGCAGCGCACAATCTTATTGAGGCCACCTTCCATCCTATTGGAAGCAATATACATGGGCACCTTTCAAATGTCTATTTTCCCTAGGACCAAGCCAGCAAAATAGCGCTTTTGAATACCATGGAAGTCCTAAAATCCAACAGAACCCACCCTCTTTGGATTGTAGGGGGGGACTTCAACATGATCACCAAGCTAGAAGAGAAAACTAGAGGAAGACCAAGATTGGATCCGGGAAGCTCCCACTTCAAAGATTTTATCAACAACAGCTGGCTAATAGACCTTCCTTTTTCAAATGGCACCTTCACTTGGAACAACAGAAGGATAAGAGGTTAGCAGAGTGCCTCAAAACTGGGTCACTTTCTCATTTTGAACAATGCCATTCATCTGGGGGGGGACCTATCAGCTTCTATACTTCCTCTGGCGGGTTCGGATCATTGGCCTATCTCGCTTCATTGGAAAAGAATTGGCACCCAATTCAAAAGGCCTTTAAGATTTGAAGCATTTTGGCTCTCTCATCCTTCCTTCAAATCCATGGTCTAATCTGCTTGGAAGAGCTTCACTTCACCAAAAGGGTCGAAAATGTTCGAGTTCCAGCAAAAGCTAAAACATCTCAAACTCCTCATCAAATAATGGAAATTTTCAGTCTTTGGGAACATATTTCAGGAGGAAAAGATTCTCGAGAACAAAATGGCAGAAATACAACAAAAAATCATCAATGAAGGAAGAACAGAAATCCTAGCTTCCAAAGAACGGGACCTACAGAAGAAGCTGGATGAACGACACAAGCAAGAGGAAATTCTTTGGAGACAAAAATCTAGAATACGTTGGTTAAAGGAAGGCGAAAGAAACACAAAATTCTTCCACAGATCCACAGTTCAAAGAATAATGCAAAATCGCATCAATCACATCACCAATCAGCAAGGAGAACCAGTGGAGCAACATGAAGAAATTGAACAAGTGCTTCTGGAACACTTCAAAAATATACAACAAGAGCTCACTATGGATAGGCAACCAGCCATTGACAAAATAACACAGCTGATCCCCAAACTGATAAAAGCCGAGCACAATCAGATGTTACTGCGCCTGGTCTCCCTACAGGAGGTTCAAACAACAATGGAACAATCTAAGGAGGGCAAAGCTTCAGGTCCCGATGGCTTCACCTCTAACTTTTTTCATCATTTCTGGGATCTCATCAAGATGGAAGTCTGGTAGCTAGTGGAGGAGTTAAGGGAAACCCATTGGCTTCTCCCCTTTCTGAACACAACTTTCATAGCACTAGTTCCAAAAGAAGAGCAACCAAGCATTCCAGAAAAATATCGACCCATTGCCCTCTGCAATGTGATCTACAAGGTTATTTCCAAAGTCATAGCCAATTGACTTAAGCCTCTTCTTCCGCTTCTAATCTCACCTGAGAAAACTGGATATGTAGAAGGATGTCAAATATTGGATGGCATCATTCTAACTCATGAATTCATCCACTCCTTAAAGGTTGCCAAGAAGCCAGGTATGCTTCTTAAAATTGATCTCTTTAAGGCTTTTGATAAATTATGCTGGCGTTACATTCAGCACATCTTGAGTTCTTTGCCTTTGAGAAGATGTGGATAAGATGGATTATGAACCTCATTATGACCCCCTTTTACTCCATCCTCATAAATGGCATCCCTTCCACCCCTTTTACCCCTTCTAGAGGCATTAGACAAGGGGATCCTCTCTCCCCCTTCATCTTTTTTCTCATGGCTGAAGGCCTCAGTAGGCTGATTCACCATGCTTTCCAAACCCAGCAATTGCATGGCATCTCCCTTCATGAGTCCCCTGCTACTACCCACCAACAATTCATAGACAATAACATGCTCTTTGGATACCCCTATGTCCAAGAAGCCCATTCCTTTAAAGCCATCTTGAACCTTTTTTCAGCAGCCTCTGGTATGTCCATCAACAAATCCAAATCCCAGATTTTCTTTTTTAATACCCCTCCCCAAACCCAAGCCAGCATTGCCCGAATTCTTGGATTCTCCATCACATCCCTTCCTGCTAAGTACCTGGGCGCACCTCTCATTGATTCATCCATTAAACACTCATCCTGAAACCTCCTCTTGGAAAAATTGGAAGCCCGACTCTCTTTGTGGACTTTTAGAGCTCTCAATCTAGCGAGAAAACTCACTCTCATCAAAGCAGTGCTGCAATCCATGCCCCTCTATCTCTTCTCTATTCTGGCTACTCCAAAATGGGTTCTTAAATAGATCAAGACGTTGCAACACAGATTCCTTTGGGGGTCTTCTGGCGAGAATCGTAAATGGGCCTTAGTCAATTGGAACATGGTCTGCTCCCCAAAAGAAGCTGGGGGACTTGGACCCAGAATTCCCATACATAGAAACGAAGTCATGGGAGCTCGTATATGGTGGAAATGGCTCTCGAGTCCACACACGCCTTGGGCCAAACTATGGATAGCCAAGTATGCCAACAATAGACCTTTTGAAGATCTGATAAGGCTCTCCCCAGAGAATGCAGGCTCCCTTATCTGGAATGCAGACAAACAACATTTTTCTCTCATACAGCAACATAGTTTCTGGGAAGTACGCAATGAAAATACGGCCAGGTTCTGGGTGGACTCTTGGCAGCAAAATCCAAAGCTAATATATACTCTCACCTACACCAACGATGGAAAAATTATCAGCCTGGAGGAAGACAAGGTTAGCCAGTTCTGGTTACCCACAAGCTGCAATGAATTTAGGCAATGGAAGCACCCAACTCATATATCTCCTCACGCTCAGGAAGCCATACGGGAGGCTCTCACCGAAGAGCTAAAACGCAGTAAAATCAAATGCTGGGAGGATCCAGATATTCTCATATGGGGCTACTCGACTAGAGGCATGTTTTCTACAAAGGAAGCCTACTCCCTTTTGCATCCAGTGCCTCTCCCCCATGACCCGTTGTGGCAATTTATTTGGGCTCTTGGTACTTGGCCAAAAGTCTCAACTTTTCTATGGTTACTCAGTCACAAAAGAATCCTTACTTGGGATAACCTGATCAAAAGAGGCTTCATCGGTCCTTCTCAATGTCCAAATTGCTATAAAAGCAACGAAACAATTCAACACCTCATGATCTCCTGTACACTGGCCAGCACTCTCTGGGAGAAAATTTGCTTTAGATGTCAAAGAAGTAGGCTGACTGGGGACATAACTAATATCATTCGCAACTAGCCCAGGCATCCTTATAACAGTTCTCTCCTCAATACTCTTTGGCAACTCATTCCTGGTCTTCTCTTATGGTCTCTTTGGAAGGAGAGAAATAAGAGAATCTTCAAGAATCAATCCACTCCTCTGGAAACCATATGTAACAGCTTCAGCAATAACCTCCAAGAATCTCTTGCTCTTCACTCCTGGCAGGAAGAGGATCTCCACAAACAGCTAAATGAAATACCCATATGGAAAAACTGGCAACTTAAAATCACGACGATCTCCATCTCTAATAGTCAGAAAACTCCTGATATCCCACTGCATTAAACTCCTCCTCCACCAGGGATATTCAAGTTGAACTTCGATGGAGCCTCAAAACGCAATACAGGACAAGCTAGATTTGGTGGCATCTTTCAAAACTCCAAAGGGGACACCCTTGCTATTTACTTTGGCTCCATAGGCTGGGACACCAATAACTCAGCTGAGTTGGAAGGGCTTTGGCAAGGGTTGTGATTAATTCATCTCCACAACTTTTCCCCCACCATCATTGAAGGGGATTCTCATATTCTCATCAATATGGTCAACCAGCTACTTTAGGGCACCAACTGAGCGAAGGTAGCCACAAGCTGGCGAATGGCTACTAGAATTGAATGGATAGGCAACTGGCTGAAAAGAAACCAAGAAATATCATTCACCCATATCAAAAGGGAAGGTAACAAAGTGGCAGATCTCCTCACCAATCTAGGAGCAGACATCATCAACACTCTAAATCATGGCCCCCTTCAAATTATCCATGATAGAGGTCTTCCGCAAAACTGCACCATGTTGGTGCACAATGATCGCTCAACTCCGGATGCAGATGATAGTTTCGGTTGATGGGACATCAGTCCCTGGACGACTCCCAATGGAGCTCGTGTAGGGTGGCCATATGGCCCCCTGCAAGTCCATAATCATTGCATTTACTCCGCCAACTTTCTCGACATTAACTCACCCTCGTCGGTGTCTTCATCTCCCCGTCTCGCTCAACTAGTTAGCGATGGAATTCATCTTGGGTAATTTGGATTGCTCCTGTTCTACTTGTCGTTCTCCACCTACCCTGTGGAGCGCTTGCCCTACTTCTTGTGCTGAGCCAAGCGCTTGCACACAGACGGGGCGACACTGCTCGCTCTTGGGCTGTTTGGAGACGTTACCATGCCATCATTTCTCCCAGAGCGCCTTTTTCTGTTCTAATTCCTTTCTGCATTCCCAAACTATCAATTAATGTTGGCTCCCATTGTTTTCCACTTGTTCTAACTAGCTCAGGCATCTCCAGAATACTTCTATGGCCATGCCAGGGCTATGCCACCGAATTCGATGATGTCGTGGGGCGAGTCGAGGCCGAGTAGCTTGCTCTCGACCTTCTACTAGCTCTGACGTGGAGACATCCTCTAAGGACGTTCTGTGGGGGCGCTACCTGGATACTCGCAACCAAAGAGGTCGCGCTTTCCATCTTAGCAATGTCCACATCGCTCAGACCACCCCGCTTCCTTCAGCTGACCCTCCAAGGCATGTTTCCCCTGCCTCCCGTGTTTCAGCCAGTCATGCCCTTCGCCAGTCCTCCCAAATGGCGGAATTCTACTTTGAATGCTCTTTCAATCAACCCATACTTACTTCTTTCATTACTGGCACTCTAAGAGAAGAGTTTCCTAACCTGGTTCTCCCACCTATGCCCGATCCTGATCCCTCTACCTTTGGTCCTAATCCCGTGCTGGCTACGAATAATTTCATGAGCCCTGCTGCGCCCTCTGGTCTTGGGCATTTCGACTTGGGCAAGCAACCTATGCAGGTGGATGTCACCAACATGGATAGCGGGCCAAAGGAAGACATAGAAGTTCCAAGGGACGAGTACTGGTGCAGAATTGTGGAGGAACCACCTTCTCCAGCTCATGAGCAGTGATCTCCACTCGCCTTTGCCCGCCATGGTACAATTGCTCAATCATTTTGGGAGAATTTGTGATTTTCTTTGGTTTTCTTCAACTAAAACAATTATTTGCTACTCTAGTATGTTTTGTTTTGATATGTTATATGCTATGAAATATGAGCCGGTTTCCCTCTCAAGGGCAGTGAAACTCTCTCTAAAAGAACCGGTTTCCCACTCAGGGCAGTTCGTCATTTTTGTTAAGCATGGACATCAAGCCCAGTTTTCAGGCTCCCATAGCTGAAACTGTGGCAATTTTGTATCAATATGTTTTATAAATAGAATTAGTATTATTTAGAAAAAAAAAATGTTGCAATCATGTATACCAATTTATTAATAATAGATCACTATACAAATATCCACACATATCCAATTTATTAATAATAGATCACTATACAAATAACCAAGGTATGAATAGAGTTAACAACTACTTGAATATCACTTCTGGTCCAATGAGTAGAATTCCTCTCGACCTTATAAGCCCATTTGGCCTACCTAATTTGCAACGCCTTCAATCCTCACCTCGTTCTACTCGGTCCAACCACACTAGGTCAAACAACATGGTGGGTCAATAGATTTGAGAGTGACAAGAGCGTGGACACACTCTACGTGCCAATCTCATATACCATGACAAAAGCTTTTCCATCCTTAGACTTGTTATCTTGCAGAATACAAAAACTCCCAAATACCCCCCAGTAATTGGTGGAACCTCATACTCATTCACAATTATATTATCAACTATTTTATATTATTTATTATTATTATAATAATATAATTGTAACCTGAAATTTTATAGTAAATATTATTTTAAATTTGAGTCCGTGCAAATTTTGTTTTGAATAATAGCAATATTTAACATTTTAAATAATCTTTATTTTCTTTTAAAATTATATATTAATAAAATATATTATATATAAGGTTTAATGCTCTTTCTCACTCTTTTAATATATATATATATATATATATATATATATATATATACATGATGATCCGCATCTTATGAAATTGAGAGTGTTAATGGTGCAATGGGAACTCGACCACCTCACTGAACATGTGAGCATTTCTGCTTCAAAATTAAAAAATTATGCTTAAAAATTAAACAAAGTTCACCGATTCAATGAGGTAAAAGATACATAATAAATATTTTGAAAACTTCGTTCTACTTATTAAGAACACAGGTGTGCAGAGATGCACAAGAATCACATACAAAAAATGATAATTGAATTACTGTTCACTCCATCAATAGAGATTACATACGTACATATAGTTGAACTAATTCTAATCTTAGAGAGAGAAGTTGAGAGAATCTTTCAACTTCCTCAACAACCCAATCCAAACTAAGTAAGAATAATAATTGAGGCATTATCTCAAACACCCTCCCTTAATGCCTACATTACAGAAAACTTACAATACTGAGATCACAATTACAAAATTTGTATTTGTTTTTGTCTAGCTGGTCTTCATCAGCAACTCTACCCACTCTGCAGTCTTCTGGATTCTGCTCTTTCTTTCTCCACATCTTCGAGCTCACATTTCAACCCATTTAAAGTACACCTGCTTCTGACCATCAATGCTAAGTTTGTAAGATTAAAAATTCTTGACACCCCCGAAGAAGAGTCTTGACACTGAACTACCCTATGGAAATATTTCCATCTGTGAAATAACCCCGAAGAATAAATATCAACAGTCTATAGGAAAATATTCTAGGTACAGAATATGAGCAGTGATTAATCTTACAAAGTGACCTTTACACACAAGGATCTCATTTTATAACCTGTAACTGATGCTCTTGAAGCCCTGAGGAACAACAAGACCCATCAACATATAACAAATTCACACAATCAAATTAGCCAATTATTCTCTTGGCACCGAAGAAGGTCGAGAACGACTAATTTAGATTATGCTAAATTGTTCAATAATTGGTTCTATACTACACAAATCTCACAACAACAAATATAAGCTTAAACCCCACACTATACACCACACCAAACACTTTCAAATCACATTACAAAACATGCTTTTAGAAAATTTTAAGAGATGGATCAGGAGGTTCATCCTCACTTGAAGAATCTGCATCAGGTGAATCTTCTGAAAATGTTACATAGGCCAATTTTTTTAATTTTCCATTTAAAATATCTTGAGCCCGAATTTTGCAATTGAATGTTGTATGTCCATATTTATGACAATAGAAACATTTAGTCTTATTTTTATTCACCCTTCCCTTGGAATATAGTGCAAGTTCATTATGTGAACTAGCCTCTGTGCCACCTATCCTCTTTTTTTTCTGCCATAAGAGCTGCTATCATTTCATCAAGTGATTGATGTGGCATTTGAATTAGAGTAAATATGGCATTATAATATTTTGAAGACAAGCTATTTAATAAAATTGCCTTTGCATCATCATCATCTACTTTAGAATTAATTTCTGAAAACTGTCTCATCAAAGCTCTTAACTCATTTATGTGTGTTGACAATGATGTCTCACTATCCATTTGAATTTTCAACAATTGTAACTTTAAGAAAAATTTTGCACTAACAGCTTTTGCCCCAAATACCTTATTCATTTCTTCCCATATTGCTACAGAACATTTTTGTAAGTCAATTAGATGTAGCTGGGAATCTGCAAGTGATAGTCCAAGGATAGACTTGGCTCTTTCTTCTCTTTTTTCCCATTCAATTAACTGTCTAGCATCTGTAGGTGATTTTTCTGAGCCTTCTACAATATTCCATAGATTTATACTCATCATTTGCAGCTGAGCTTTTACCTTCCAAGTGTAGAAATTAAAGCCATTAAACTTTTCCAATACAATAGGCTCCATGTTGAAAAGAAAAGCTTTAGCCTTTTTAATCAATAAATATTTAGCGGATTAAATTTCAAAAAATATACCCAACAATATTATGAAGTATCAAAAATACATTTGTAATTATATTCCACTGTCCGCAAAAGTTAAAAATGATGAGCCGAATATGGTGCAATGGCTAAAGCTAAAATGACAAAACCAGAAAATTATGACACAGTATCGCTAACCAAGGATTTCAATTTTAAAACCATGAACAATTAATTCTCTAGACCTGATCTCTTATTCTGAAAGAAAAAAAACTGATACTTCTATGAAAATCCACGTACAAATATTTGATATATCTGAATATGGGAAGCTACTTCCCTATCTCGTCTGCCACGCTATATTCCCTGGGCTGACAAAAAACTGAACGTTTAACCTCCGAATGTCCAACACAATTCTAGAAGTAGTGTGTACCACTACATTTGCTAACTTCTAATCAGGTGATTGCTACCTGGTGCGCCGCTCTAATACCATATTAAGAACATAGGTGTGCAGATATGCACAAGAATCACATACAAAAAATGATGATTGAATTACTGTTCACTCCATCAATAGAGATTACATAAGTACATATAGTTGAACTAATTCTAATCTTAGAGAGAGAAGTTGAGAGAATCTCTCAACTTCCTCAACAACCCAATCCAAACTAAGTAAGCATAATAATTGAGGCATTATCTCAAACAACTATGCTTTCTATTTCCTACAGAATCTTCATGATGGACTGAGAAATATTCTATATGCAAATTTGGGGAAGCTGGTTTAGTTTTTCAGTTTTCAGTTGACTTGACACCGGGCTGGGTGTTCGTGATCCCAATATAATCGACTAAATTTTGCATGCTACTCCAAGAGGATCCTCCTTCACTTGCTGCTTCCTTATCATTTCTCTAATTTCTCTACTCTTTTGCCCCATCTCTTCCCCTTCTTTACTTCCCAACAGAATTTTGGCAGTTCTTAGAATCTCTGCTCGCGCTATCACTCCATCGTCCCTACACGTCTCTAACCCTAATCCAATCTTCCACTGGTTAACCACAAGCATCCTATGGGTGTTATGATCAGTCGCCTATGGAAAAACCAACATGGGAACCCCCAAGCTAAGGCTCTCCAGCGTTGAATTCCAGCCCCCGTGGGTGAGGAAACCCCCAACGGAAGGATGAGATAAAACTGATAATTGAGTACACCACGGAATCACCAGAGCTTGATTTTTGGTTTTCTCCAAAACCCCTATGGTAGAACGTCTCCATCATCATCAGAATTTAACATACCTGACGGACTACCCACATGAAATTTTGCCCACTTTCCAACAAACCCATCGATATCTCTTGCACTTGAGTTTTGGACATGCGAGCTACGCTTCTGAAGGAAATGTAGAGAACAGAGGATGTTGCCTTCGAATCCAGCCACTGTGAACAGTCTGTTTCCGCCCACATACTTAATGACGCGGAATTCATTGACATCTCCTTATTATTGCATTCAGCTTCAAGGTAAACTGATGGAATAAACGAATCGAGTGAATAAATGGGAGCTACTGTTTCTTGAACTGCATCGGTTGCTTCTCTTTCGAGTTCGTACACTGTATTTCCAACAATCCACTCTGTCTCATCTAGTAAAGAGAGTTGTTCCACAACAAGTATATGTAGTCTACTAGAGGTGTCTCCCATCTGGATATCTTGGGGCAGATCTTCGGGTTGCAATGGAGGAAGACCCGGAATGTAGTCAATTATGTCCTTGGGATCTGCAAAAAGAAAGACATTGCTCGTTATATTTCAAAAGAACTAGAAATTCTTGTTTTCAATTCATAAGGGAGGAGAACAGCCCACCTTCTTTTTTAGGTGGAAAGTGACCGTTGGAAATAGTCATGGAGAGATGCCTATAGATGGTATATACACTCACAGACTGCAACCAGAATTCCATGAAAGGAAGATCAAATTTCTTGGCGACATGAAAGGTCTAAGTAAGAAAGGAGCTGCCGATAATACATGAGAATAGGGGCTTTCCCGATTCTGCGTCGAGGTGACTTCATATCAGATCTTCCGCAGAGTCTCTCATTTCGTTACTTATACATCAGTGAAATATTGAAGAATTGACCTCCTGGTCAAAATCCAGCGGTAGCCCGTCTGAAACTTGTTCGAAATGAATGTTGGAATTCGGACAAACTGAATTCGAGTAGTGATAACCGCGAGCTTTCATCATTTTGGAATGATTAGATTCGGTGTTGATGAAGGTGACAAGAATGCCTTTGGAAGAAACGGGGAGCCCTGAACTGGGTATGGTATAACCAAAAAACAGGGAGCCATAGATAACATTTAGGGCGTTATGTGGCCCTGAACTGGGTATGGTATAACCAAAAAATGGGGAGCCATAGATAAAAATTAGCTCCTTGCTTGTGAACTTAGCACAGGGAAATGCACGCAGTCTCCCTTATCGGACGAAGTCTTTCTTTTGACGAGTAGGTGGAAGAATCATTCAGAACATCTAAAATAATAAAACATTATTGAGTTGTAATGTTGAATCCAACTGGAAGTGCAGAATCTCATGCTACATCTGTAATGAAGTACACTTATCGTTTATGATGTCATTGCATACGCAAATGAAGAGCAGATGCACGATTTGGCACAGCTTCTGACTGTTCAGAGAAGGATATGATATCACATACAAGGTTGGAATTTCAAAAACAGAACCACCCTTGAATAGAGTTAAATTTGATGGTTTTCACTTTGTTTGCATGAAGAATGTGCATGGCTTGGTAATTTTTTATTGGCAATTTGGCTATTAAATTCTACTATCGTTATCACACGTGAAGAGCTTTGTTACACACTCACACCCTCTATAGTGCATGAAGTTGAGGGTTAGTTGAGGGTTCAATAAAGGGAAAAATATTGTAAGAAAGAAAAAACTAAAGAAAGTATTTTTAACAAAATAGTTTATGGGACAGATTGCTTTTCTATTTGGCTTTTGTATGTTGTCCTTTCCCTATGAAGTTTTACAATAACCGCTCATAGTGTCTCAAAAAACTCTTCACTGAATAAAGTATCCTAAGAACTAGCTGCCTACATAATTTTCTCTGTTGTCTTTGAAGGCCTCGCATTCTAAGATGAAATGTTTTTTCTGCTTCCACTTTTCTGGAAGAGAAAAAAATGCATACTCTTTCCTCCCACATTGCTTTTTGCCTTTTCCAGTGTCGTGTTTCACAATGGAGTTGATGAGAATTATTCCTTAATTGAGCAATAAGAATTTTAGATCTCCAAGAAATATTGGCTCCTGTGTATGCCTTTTGTTGATGGTTATGAGTGGGGTTAAACTCTTCAACATAGTACTTCTTCTTTCTCCCTAGCTCTTTCTCCCAAGTACATTTGTGGAACTTATCCATAATTTTTTTTTTAATCTCTTTATAGGACACATGCTCAAGAAAATGCCCCATTTACTAAACCATTTGTTATTTTTCCACATCCAAGTCTTTTTTCTTTTGCACAATATGTCACTAAACACAACCTTAGGCCATCTACCCTCTTCCATTTGCTCAATTTTTTTCAAATACCTTATGACTCGCACCATAGCAATTGCTTCAATAAGAGCATCCCCTGTTTCACTTAACACGATAGCATAAGGAACTGCACTTTTAATTTTGAATTTGTTTGTAATCAAACGCTTCTGAAGATGGAGATTGTTACGGAACATTAAATATGAGACCCGAGAAATAATTGGCTTTGGTTTTTTTGTTTTTGTCTTTTCATTTGTCTTGTCACTTTAGTACTATATTATTTTAATAAAGACAGAGATAAAAGTACAATGAACAAATCATTAATTTATTATGTGATGGTTAGTATTTGTTTATTTAAAAATCTCCAAAAATCCAAGTATATTTCTCCGTTAACAATGGAGTGGGCTAACCATTTGAAGGAAGAGCATTTGGGTTTTGCGCCCCCATGGTGAGGGAAAGGCTTTTGGGTTTTGCGCTCCATGGCCACATGGGAGACTTTTTCGCTGAACACGGGTCCCAAGGCTTCTCCTCCCCAAACCTCCATTGGAGTTACTGTCTTAAGTTCTCATTGGCGTGTTCCTAAGGCGATGAGACATGTCAGCTACTCCACGAATTTCACTCTCTACTTCTCTCATGCACAACCTCACTCGAGGCACAACCAGATGTGACATCAACCAATGGTTCGCTATTGCCGCGTGTATATGGGAGGTTTAGAAATTTGAATCGACGACCTGTGCATTAACTTCCAAATTGATCTAAGCATGGCTCATTGATTGGGGTTTTGTTGTGATTTAGTTTCTAGATACATCACATCAAGTAAATTATTTTATCGATTTTTCGAACCATCTACTCAAATTTATTATCAAGATATAAAAAGTCTGAAAAACTGATAAAAAATGATAGGTAAATAAGTAAGGTTGGGAAGAGAATGAACTCATAGTGAGTATGAAATGATGAGGCTTAGATTATATAATTTCTTATTAATAGTTATTATTTTATGTTGATTTTTAATAATAAAAAAATATTTTTTATTCAAATGTTTTTTTTATTTTTTTAATAATTGTTATAGGGTTTTAAATGATAAAAGCTATCCTTAATGATTATATTTATGTATTACTATTAATTTAAATAATTAATAATTAATAATTGCAACATTTTCTTTTTCTAACTTTGGTTTTAATTGATTTTTAAAGATGTAGTATAGTATTTATGTCTTTAATATTATGTATTGAGTATGAGTTATAAATTTTGAATTTTAATATATTGTGTTAATTAAATTTATATTCATTATATAATATTAGTTAAATTGAAGATATTTAAAATGGGATATGGAATAAATGATTATGACATGAATTAAATTAGAATAGGAATGGATATACTGATATTTATATTATATGGGTTTAAGGATTGTTAATTAATAGAATTAGAAGGTTTGAAAAAAAATTAAATGAATTATGGATATATTAATAAATGCGAAAATAAAAATGAATGTTATTAAAAGAAGGAAACTAATGATAAGTTTATTGGTGTTGAGAGGGGTTATCATTGAAATTAATGTGGGAATTTAATTCTTAGTGATGTTGAGGTTATTCACATGTTTATTGATTTCTAGGGCCTCTCTGAATTTCCTATGAAAATAATGGTCAATTTTGGCTATTATGTGGGAATTTTCAATGAAAGTGTGATGTTTGGTGTTGTTTGAATGACCATCAAGGCTTTTTCCACCCAAATGAATTACAATTTTATGGATTGCATAGATTTTATTCGTTTATTCTAACCTTTTCGTTGATTATTTCCATTATTCCCCCGTGCACTCAGATTGTTCGAGAGGGATTATTCCTCGGAGGATCCAACGAATCATTCGTCCATTCATATGGAGTAGGGGAAGGCCTAGGTGGGTTCTAGTAAACATCAAACATCAAAAAACAGTTTTAGAGGGTTGCATTATACAAAGGTAAGGTTTGTATACTATTTATGCATAACCTATTTTTCTATTGTTTTTCCTTTTTCTACTGTTTTCTTTAAAACTAACCATTTTTTATGCATTCTTCATTATTTTGGGGATTTTTTCTCCGAGATGTTGTTCCACAAGTTGCAACAATGGCGACATGCAGTTGCTGCAACAGTGACCCGCGAGTTGCCGCAATGGTAGCTCGTCTGAAACCTGTTCGAAACGAATGTTTCAATTCGTACAAACTGAATTCAAGCTGTGATAATCATGGACTTTCATAATTTTGGAATGATTGGATTCTGTGTTGATGAAGGTGATAAGAATGCCTTTGGAAGAAATCATCTCAGAGAGTTGTATCAAGGGAGTTATGTGGCCCTGAACTAGGTATGGTATAACCAAAACAGGGGGAGCCATAGATAGCAATTACCGCCTTACTTGTGAATTTAGCATAGGGAAGTGCATGCAGTCTACCTTTTTGAATGAAGTCTTTCTTTTGAAGACTAGGTGGAAGAATCACGCAGAAAGTCTAAAATAATAAAACATTATTGAGTTGAAAATCTGAATCCAATTGGAAGTGTAGAATCTCGTGTTGCATGTGTAATGAATTAAACTTATCATTTATGATGTCATTGCATACACAAATGAAGAGGAGATGCACAATTTGGCACGGCTCCTGATTCGCTCCATGTCTTTGTTGTTCTAAGAAGGATATTATATCATATGTTAGATCACATGCAAGGTTGAAATTTAAAAAACAAAACTACCCTTAAATACACTTAAATTGGATGGTTTTCACACCTCCCTACCTCTTTTCACAGTGTTTAGAAAAATCTTGACCGTTTGGTAATTTTTTTATTGGCAATTCGCCCATTAAATTCTTCTATTGTTATAACATGTGAAGAGCATTGTTATCATAGTGCAGGAAGTTGAGGGTCTTGTATATTGCATGAAGTTAAAGTTGAGGGTTTTTTTAGCTCCCTGTAATCAGCAAGATTGGCAAAGTCCGGTCGCAGGGAAAAACATCGTTTCAACCACTTTGGGATTCTAGGATCTAGCCCTCCTGAATCCGGAGAGGGATCTCTCCAATAAGTGCAAAGATGGATTTGTCTTTGAAATTTGGGGTAATGATATTAGGCTAGTTATGAAGGCTGAGGTTTTTTTTTGTTTTTGGATGGTTGAGCATGAATATTATTTGAAGGGAAAGTCCTAAGTGCAAAGAGTTTCAAAGGTGAGAAGTTGCAAGCAAATATAAAAACTTTGGCTAAAAATATAGATATAACGTTGGTTTTTAGTCCATTGGGCTATGGAGTCATATCAGGACTTTAATTGAGCAACAACATCAAGAGTTGTTCAAGGGGAAAGTCATCTATATCACAAGATTATTGAGATTAAAATGATGGAATGGAAACAATAAAGTGTTGGAGGGGTGGAAACAGATAATAATTTCACAAGGGATTTATAGTCAGTCCAAACAAGAAAAGCCTCTTAAGTAACTGTTTAAAACCAACCAAGAACAGGGCTAACCATAGACTTCTTGGGAAAGTTTTATTAAAGTAGCTTAATTGACAAACAATCCAGTAATCCGCATAATTACCTTCAGAAAGTATGAAAACACATAAGAGAAAACAAAGTGTAACCTAAGATGAGATAAGGTACTTTTAAACCTGGTCTGCTTTCAGTCACCACCAAGGGAAACCTTCAGAATCTGCCTTTGGAGAATAGAAACTAGAAATAGGGCAAACCATCACTTTTCTAGTCTAACTTTAATAAGAAAATGATGAAAATAACTTTCAAGAACAATGTTTAAAGCAAACAGTAGGACGAGGGAATGCCAACATTCCTAACTGCTTAAATTGTATTGAATCATTCTTAAATAAACAAATTGGAGGAAAAAATTGACATAAATCTTATCAGTGAGAGAAGGGTACAGGTAAACAGTAAATCCTAACTCTATAAATGCTCTTCTTTATTAGAGAATAGTGAAAAATATGGCATACATAGAAGGAAAAAACAATAACAAGGAAAGGGGCACTTCACCAGCAATATAGACCAGTATCCCAAGAAAAATCTTGTTATTGATGTCAAACCAGTTACAGTCTTCAAGTCCAATGTTACAGTTCAGCAATCATCTTCACTTTTCAGCCTAACTACTCTAATCACAAAAAAAACTTCAAATGCCAGTGAACACTATTTACAAGCAGGAGTTTCGAGCTCAAATATATTTCAAAGTTATGTAAACAACTCAACCAACCCCTCACTCATCTTCTGCAGTAGTATATATAGAAGAATGAGGGGGTGAGATCTGATAAAAGATCTCTAAAGATAATTAATATAGTCTTAATGGTTCCTCGGCCTTTGGGGGGCTCAATGAAGAAGCTTACATAGGTGTCTTCTATATTAAATGAGTTACATAAGGATTTAAGCTCGGTGGGAGGTCTTTTTGACCTTTGAGGCTCTGTGTGATGTCAAAGTAACTCTGCTGATATTTTGTCATTAAGTTTGTTTGAAAACTTTACTCTCTAGCTGTGTCGTGAGCCAGATATCTGATCTTGATCAATAACTTCGGCCTGCATTTGAATGCTTTGAGGCACAAGTGGCACTGTGGTAGCTGGGAGGAATCAATTTTCCTTAGATGTGGCGGTGGAGGCTTTCTGTCTGATGAACCTTTATGATTTTCTCCTTTAACTGCATTTAATCGGGGATTAGGCTTTTGATAAACCATCTTAGATGTAATCCCCAAAAATATTTCATTAATCTTCTGTTCTGATATATTTTGTCTTCGGCACTGATACTCTTTGACTGTGCTTGATTAATTGTGTTTTTCTGGTATGCAGGGCTACGAAGGGGTGATATGGCATCAATGCCTCATGAAACACTGATGAAACGTGAAGCTTAAACCCTGCAAATGATTCTCTTTGATGGATCAGAGGCGGGAGGATCGTCACCCTCTGCTTCTGAATTTTCTTCAGACATAGCGGAAAAACCATCGGAACCCTGCAAAATACAAACAATGTTATGAAACCTTGCATGTATAGGTTTACTGCTTCAGAAGGCGCATGGAGAGAGCATGACCGTTGGATGGCATCATCCAACAATCAAGATTGATCAGAAAATTAAAAGGGAAGGCGAAAGAAGGATTTAAATCGGAGCCGTCGATCGCGCAGAGATCGACGGCGATCAACAGACGAGAGCGGAGGTGAATAAATAACGTGAAGGGGTCACATTATTTGGAAAAAATAAAATAAAAAGAGGAGAGAAAGGTTTAAAACCTTTGTTTTGGAGAAAAATGATTGAAAAATGAGTGGGGGAGCTCGGGAAAAACGTGGGCCGTTGGAGGTGATAGGCCCACACGACCGACGGTGGAGATCGCATGTAAAAAACCTTATAAAATACGTTCAGACTTTAGATTTTCAATAAAATTAGGGCGAAATAAAATCCCGGGTCCGAAAATGCTGACTAGACGAGGAATCAGGTCGATGAAGTGTGGGCCGTCGATCTGCAAATTAGATCGACGGCGGAGATGCTTTAATGACTACGACAACCCCTGGTTATTGCACAGGCGTCTTCAGAGCATGATCACCGTCCGATGAGCAGCCTCAGATCGGACGGTGGACGTTAATATCGTGACGAGCCCATGTCCAAACTTTAACGCGCGATGAGGGTTTTATTTCAACTGTGCTCAAGGCCACGCGTCGGGTGGTGAATGGAATCCTTGCCAAATAGAAAAAACGGCCCCGCTCTCAAAAGCAGTGCGATGAATTCTGTCTGGTTTTGCAATAGTGAGTGGCTGGCGAGGACCGTCGGGGCGATGGATTGCGCACCGTCGATCTGCAGATCAGATCGACAGTGGAGAGAAATTAGAACCTTGCACCAGTGAAAAGCTTTAGGACATAATAAAAATCAAAAAATTTATATAAATGAAATTCTATACTTTCGGGGTCGAAATATTAATATTCAATATGGCTTGGCGCTTGTCTGTGGGGCCTTTGGGCGCATGGAAAATAATATGACCGAGGGCGATAGAACGGAGGGCTAATCATCATCGGGGTTTTTAATAAAGGGAAAGGCTTGCATTATGTGTTTTCCCCTGATTGCGATAAGCGCCCAAATGGCTCAACACCTGGTTCCAGCACCAAGGTGTATGGAAGGGAAGGGTTAAAGACTTAGCCCAAGGGGGCTTAAGTCTATAATATATAAAAAATGTGATTTTTATAGATTTTCAATGATTTTCAAAGGAGTTTGGGGGTTTCGATAAGGCTAAGAAAGGGTCTTAAACCTTGCCAAAGGGGTTTTGATGAAGGGGAAAGGGGAGAAACATGAAAAATGAAAGATTTTATGGGGGATTAAGGGGTTAAAATGGGGTTAGTTTTGGAAGGGGATGGAGGGGGGAAAATGTTTTTTTGCAGCAGTAATATCCTCAATGAAATTAGTAGATTTTCAGAGTTTTTAAGGTAGAAACAGCAGTGAAGATTTGGACAGAGGCATGAGGCATTCAAGAGTCTTCAAGAGCCAACACTTTTTAGCAATAAAATTTGTTCCTTGAAGGCTCCAAAAAGTTTTAGCCACCTTTTGCTATAAAAAATTTAATAGGTTGCTAACAATGGCTCCACTTGGGGATGTTGCCTTCTTGAAGGCATCAAGAACTTCAGACTTGCATTCTCTAGGAGGCTGACCTATGCCACATCCATTGGGCTAACATGTGCCACATCCATTGTGTTCTTTGGGAGGCTGACCTGTGCCTCATACATTGGGTTGCCCTTCCTTTGCTGGGATGATCTAGCTTTGAAACATATTAGCAGTCATAAAAACAATGGATCATCATCAATACAAGCTTTGTACCTACCCAATCCTACTAATCTAGCATTTTTTCTTCATTAGAGTGCACTTGGATTGGCAAACTCTTTCATAACATTTTACTTTTTTGAAAGCAAGAAATATAAACTATTTCTACTCTTTATTTCTTCGTGGAATCAGATTAAAAATTTGAGCCCATATGATTCTCTACCTAATCTACTATCTATTGGGATTAAACTTTCCAACAGATTTTATTCACTAAATTCTAAAACAGAAATTTAAAAGCATTCAAGTCAAGATTAAATAGTCTAACTTGATGCTGATCTATGGCATAAAAAACAAGTTGTACATAGACATTATCTCACAAAAAATTAAATCAAAATGGAAGGTTTAAGATCTGAAATTTTTTCACCATGGCCTTCTCCTTTCTTTACAGCTCTATTTTTTCTTTTGTTTGAGTTGTTCCTTCTTTGTTCTCTGGTTCAGATTTTGAGCTGTTTAGAACCAGATTTTAACATCTTTTGACTCAAAATTTGAAACAGATTTGAGTCATTTCTTGTTGGAAACTTAGGTTCAGATTTTTGGCATGTTTGAACCTTTAATTTCTATCATAAACTATCTACTGATAAGCCAAGATTAAACATTTTGGCAAATCGAATTCACTATCCTATCAACAGAAAATGTAAAGCTAATTAGTCAAGATTAAGCTGTTTGACTAACTAGAAGTGTGTTTACAGGAGTGGCATTTGAGCTTGCACACTTTCAGATTTGTTTCTCTTTGTTGGTATGGGGCTATACCTTTCTTGTTTTCACAATCTTCCCTCTTTTATTTCTTTTCTTTGTTTTTGTATTTTTTATTTTCTTTGGAGACAAAAATCAACAACTATCTAAATGATCATAACTGAGCTTTATTGACATCCCTATCTAACCTATTCTAAACATGGAGTATTTACATTATCATATGATACAAAAATGCCAATGCAGCCAGTTGAGTAATGTCAAAAAGAAGAAAAAACCCTGGCTGCTTGTCAAGGGTATCCATAGTACATTTTGAAGATTAGTCTTCAAAACCAAGACTATCACAGAAGGTGACAACTTTTCGTGTCTTTGGCTCTTGCAAAGGATCACTGCTTGATAATTTGAGCCAGTTGGTATTTCCACACACTCTTCCATAGGATCAACAAAGAAAAGATGAAGATTCTCTTCTTTTTGGCCTCCATATCTGGTAGATTGTCTGCTTCCAAGGCTTTAGCTTTGAGGGGAATATCTTCGAAAATTTGCTTGGAAGTTTCATCATTCTTAACAGAAAAGGAAGAAGATTCTTCTTGAGAAGATGGTATATCCTCAATAGGACAGTCTTCTATTTGTTTCTCTCCCTCTTCTTCATCATCATATGAACTGGAGGACTCATCATATTTGGCAGTGTTGTCCTCTTGTAGCCCTGGTATGCTTGGATTTAGTGGGTTGAACTATGTGAAGAGATTATTATATTCTTGAGCAGGGGTGTATTCAAAGATGGCCTCTTGCTCAAAAATTTATTCATTTCTCTTCTCTTCACCTTCTAAGTTGAAAGGCTGCTGATCCCCAATTATGTGAAATCCATTTATGATGGATCGAAATGGATGATTGCGACTTTCAAGATGACGATGGTGAAACTCATAATACCAATCAAATGCTAGTTTCCTTGTATGATTAGTTTCTGCTTGGAAATCATCATCATCATCAGATTGATTAAAGTTTGACTGAATAAACATTTTCATCAGTCAAACATATTGGGATATCAATTTTCTTTTCTTCTAACTGATCTACAAAAGAACTTTCTAAATCTGTACAACAAAGTTCTCTATGTGAATGGGCAAGAGTGTTTGTTTTGCAATAGGTTTCAGAGACTAGTTGTTTACAAATAGTCTGATCTATCTCTTTATCCGTCAAAGGGGAGGATGTTTCTATGTTCCTTTGAACAGGAGTACAACAGTTCTCTGTCTCTTGCGAAGACTGATTTCGAGGCTGGATGTCTTCTTGAGCCTCAGCTATAAGGGATGATGAATGAATATTTGAGTTTTCAGGGATATCTTGAGGAATTTTCTTTATTTCTTGGATCATCTCTTCCTCAACTGATTCATCTATGTTCTTAAAATTTCTCTATATGATATTAAACTCATGAATGGCTGTTAAAATATCTTCAGGATGCATCTCTTCGAAAGCTTCCTCATTATCTATAATGTGTTGGGTGATGTTTTGTGATGGACCATAATATATTGCACCCAATGATAATGATGTAGTGTTTTATTTATAGTTCTCATAGAACACATATTCAAGGTCTCTTAAAGAAAACAAACTACTAGATCTTAAGCATTCATACCAATCCCTAGCTTTTCCTTCTAATGTTAACATGAACATTTTCATTAGGCAGTCTTCATGCCATTCAACTTTCAACCTCCATACATGTATGTGAAATTTGATGAGATGTAATAAAGGGTCATCAAAATTTTCACCTTGAAAAACAGGCAGTTTGTCATCTCAATTCACCTGGGGCATCTTATGTGGAAACCCAAGGATATGATCTCTACTCATTGGGGCATATCTTCATTGTATTCTTAGAATCACGTTTGTAAATCAAGAAAGAGCATGGTAATGGGTCAACTAGTTGGGGTATTCTACCAATGGAGTGCATTGGGTCTTGGGTTGGAGGTGTTGAGCACGGTGGAAAATTTTTAGCTGTTAAGGAGTGGGTGTTTCTGGATTTCCACCACCATTCCCATAGTTTCATATAGAATGAGTTTTGGTTGAATTAGCTCTCAAGATGAGTATGAAAGCAGTTGATAATTTAATCCTGAGAGACTTCCCTAGGAATACTCTGAGTTATCAACTATCTCTGAAATGGATAGAACAGGGATGGGCTCTAATGATCTTTAGACCACTATACTGTATTTTTAGACCCAGCAACAATATAAATTTCAACCAGATATGACAATCTTTAAGAGGTCAACTAATTCTGTTTCACAAATTCAAATCCTACAGTCCTCAAACTGAATTTTAAAGCATGTTATAATGATAAAGGTTCTTCCCAGTGGAGTCTTAAGGTCTGTTAAGGATTGTGGAGTCTCCAAGCGGAATTTTTTAGCTCTTTTGGAGGTAAAAGGTTTTATGGTCCACCACCATGTTTATTGAATTCCAATCTGAAATATTTTTGGGTTTTTCCGAGTTTCTATGGTTGTATGGAAAACTAAAGAGTCTGTAAAAGCTGGCCAAGCAACTATGAACTCAAAAATATCCCCAGCGGAGTCGCCATAAATGTTAGGAATCTGTAATTAGCAAGATTGGCAAAGTCCAATCATAGAAACAACATCGTTTCAACTAGTTTGGGATTCTAGGATCTAGCCCTCCTGAATCCGGAGAGGGATCTCTCCAATAAGTGCAAAGATGGATTTGTCTTTGGTAAGGTGTGATGGCTAGTTATGAAGGCTGGAGGTTGTTTGTTTGGATGGTTGAGCATGAATATTTGAGGGGAAAGTCCTAGAATGCAAAAGGTTCAAGGTGAGAAGTTCTGAGAAAATAAGTGACTTTGGCTAAAAGTGAACCTGGGTTTCGTCCATTGGGATATGGGTCCTCAGGCTTTAATTGAGCAACAACATCAACAGTGATCCAAGGGGAAAGTCATCTACATCACAAGATTATTGAGATTTAAAATGATGGAATGGGAACAATAAAGTGTTGGAGGGGTGGAAACTGATAATAATTTCACAAGGGATTTATAGTCAGTCCAAACAAGAAAAGCCTCTTAAGTAACTGTTTAAAACCAACCAAGAACAGGGCTAACCATAGACTTCTTAGGCAAGTTTGTATTAAAGCAGCTTAATTGACAAACAATCCAGTAATCCGCATAATTACCTTCAGAAAGTATGAAAACACATAAGAGAAAACAATGTAGCTCTCTGAATTAGATAAGGTACTGTTTAAGCTTTGAGTACACTTCAGTCAACACCAATGGAAACTTTTAGAATCTGCCTTTGGAGAATAGAAGCTAGAAACAGCGCAAACCATCACTTTCTAGTCTAACTTTAATAAGCAAATAAGGAAAATAACAAGAACAGTGTTTAAACATGTGATGAGACGAAACATGTGACTCTATTTGTAAGCGTATTGAATCATTCTTAAATAAACAAATTGGAGGAAAACATTGAGATAAAGATTATCAGTGAGAGATGGGTACTGGTAAACAGTAAATCCTAACTCTATAAATGTTGTTCTTTATCAGAGAATAGTGAACAATATGACATAGATAGAAGGAAAAAAAAATAACAAAGAAAGGGGCACTTCACCAGCGATATAGACCAGGATCCCAAGAAAAAGCTTGTTATTTATGTCAAACCAGTTACAGTCTTCAAGTCCAATGTTTCAGTTCAGCAATCATCTTCACTTTTCAGCATAACTACTCTAATCACAAACAGAGCTTCAAGGGCCAGTGAACACTATTTACAAGCAGGAGTTTCGAGCTCAAATATATTTCAAAGTTCTGTAAACAACTCAACTGAATCCCCTCACTCATCTTCTCGCGCAGCATATAGCAGAAGAATGAGGAGGACATCCGATAAAATATCCGAAAGACACTAATACGGTCCAATGGTTCTCTGCCTTTGGGGGCTCAATGGTTGCTTACATAGGTGTTCTCCGTATTAAATGAGCTACACAAAGATTTAAGCCCTGGTAAGAGGTCTTTTCGACCTTTTCGAGGCTCGGTGATGTCAAAGTAACTTCCGCCGATATTTTGTCACTAGGCTTGCTTGCGCACCACCGGCTACAAATGTGAGGTAGACATTCCCATCCTCAGACGTCAATTTCGCTGTACCGGAATGCTTTGAGGCGTGTGGCATCGTGGTAAAATGGGAGGAATCAATTTTTCAGACATGGCGAGGCTTTCCGTTCGATGAACCGCAGTGATCCTCCTTTAATCGCGTTAATCGGGGATTAGGATTTTTGATAAACCATTCAGACGACCCCAAAAAATCATTTTTAATCTTTTGTTCGAGCAGGCTTTGTTCCACAAATTACATACCGATCGTGCTTCGATTAACCGTGTTTTTCTTAGTATGGTAGTTGCCAGGGTGATATGGCATCAGTCGTCTTCAAGAACACCGATGAAACGGAAGTTTAAACCCCGCAATGATTTTCGAAGCGGGACTGCAGTGAGTGATCGTCACCGTTTAAATTTTCCATAGTTTAAAATTATCGGAACCCTGCAAAATACAAACAATGTTATGAAATCCTGCATGTATAGGTTTACTGCTTCAGAAGGCGCGTGGAGAGAGCATGACCATTGGATGGCATCATCCAATGGTCAAGATTGATCAGAAAAGTCAAAGGGAAGACGAAAGAAGGTTTTAAATCGGAGTCGTCGATCACGCAGAGATCGATGGTCGGGAGTGGAGGTGAATAAATAACGTGAAGGGGTCACATTATTCGGCAAAAATAAAACAAAAAGAGGAGACAAAGGTTTAAAACCTTTGTTTTGGAGAAAAATGATTGAAAAATGAGAGGGGGAGCTCAGGAAAAACGTGGGCCGTCGGATGTGATCGGCCCACGCGACCGACGGTGGAGATCTCATGTAAAAAACCTTATAAAATACTCTCGGACTTTAGATTTTCAATAAAATTAGGGCGAAATAAAAGCCTGGGTCCGAAAATGCTGACTAGACGAGGAATCAGGGCGATGAAGTGTGGACTGTCGATCTGCAAATTAGATCGACGACGGAGATGCTTTAATGACCGCGGCGTCCCCTGGTTATTGCACGGGCGTCTTCAGAGCACGATCACCGTCCGATGAGTGGCCTCAGATTGGACGATGGACGTCAATATCGCGCCAGGCCCATGTCTGAACTTTAACGCGTGATGAGGGCAGTATTTCAACAGTGCTCAAGGCCACGCGTCGGGTGGTGAATGGAATCGCTGCCAAATAGAAAAAACTACCCCGCTCTCAAAAGTGGTGCGATGAATTCCGCCTGGTTTTACAACAGTGAGTGGCTAGCGGGGACCACCGGGGCAATGGATTGCGCGCCGTCATTTTGCAGATCATGTCGATGGTGGAGAGCGATTAGAACCTTGCACCGGCGGAAAACTTTAGGACATAATAAAAATCAAAAAATTTATATAAACGAAAGTCTATGCTTTCGGGGGCGAAATATTAATATTCAATATGGCTTGGCGCCCGTCTGCGGGGCCTTTGGGCGCATGGAAAATAATATGACCGAGGGAGATTGAACGGAGGACTAATCGGCATCGGGGTTTTTAGTAAAGGGAAAGGCTTGCGTTCTGTGTTTTCCCCTGATTGTGATAAGCACCCAAATGGCTCAGCGCCTGGTTCCAGCACTAGGGCGTATGGAAGGGAAGGCTTAAATACTTAGCCCAAGGGGGCTTAAGTCTATGATAAATAAAAAATTGTTATTTTTATAGATTTTTAATGATTTTCAAAGGAGTTTGGGGGTTTCGATAAGGCTAAGAAAGGGTCTTAAACCTTTTCAAAGGGGTTTTGATGAAGGGGAAAGGGGAGAAACATGAAAAATGAAAGATTTTATGGGGGATTAAGGGGTTAAAATGGGGTTAGTTTTGGAAGGGGATGGAGGGGGGGAAATGGTGTTTGCAGTAGTAATCTCCTCAATGAAATTTGTAGATTTTCAGAGTTTTTAAGACAAGAACAACAGTGAAGATTTGGACAGAGGCGTGAGGCCTTCAAGAGTCTTCAAGAGCCAACACTTTTTAGCAATAAAATTTGTTCCTTGAAGGCTCCAAAAAGTTTTAGCCACCTTTTGCTATAAAAAATTTTATAGGTGGCTAACAGGTTTAACAAAGGGAAAAAAATTGTAAGATGGAGATTGTTACGCAAGCTTAAATATGAAATTCCAAGCAATAATTGGCTTCGCTTTTTTCATCTATGTCTTATCACTTAAGTACTAGATTATTTTTAAAAGGGACAAAGATAAAAGTAAAAGGAACAAATCATTAATTTAGTATATGATGGTTAGTATTTGTTTATTTAAAAATATCCTAAAATGCTAAGTATATTTCCCTTTTGGCAATGGAGTGGGCTAGTCATTTGACGGAAGGGCCTTTGGGTTTTGTGTCCTCAGTCATCAGCGTTGCTTTCCGACGAACGCAGGTCTCGTAGCCCATCCTCCCCAAACTTCTGTTGACGTTACTATTTTCAGTTGTCGTTACCATCTTAAACTCCCATTCCTGTCATTACCCTCTTATGCTCCCATTCCCGTCGTTACCGTCTTATGCTCCCATTCCCATGTTCCTAAGGGGACGAGACACATCAGCTACTTCACGAAGTTCAGTCTCTCCTTCTCATGTGCGTAGCCTCACTGGAGGCGCAACACTTGATATCAACCAATGGTTAGTTATAGTGTGTATACGGGAGGAATCGATCAGCTGTGCATTAACTTCCTAATCGGTTTGTGCATGGCTCAATGATTGGGGTCTTGTTGTGATGTAGTTTCCTGATCCATCTCATCGGGTGAATTCTTTTATCGACGTTTTGAACCATCCACTCAGGTTCATTATCAAGACATAGAAGAGTGTGAAAAAGTGATCTCAAGAATGATAGATAAATAGGTGAGGTTTGGAAGAGAATGAGTTGAGAGTGAGTAAAGTTTAAATTATATAATTTCTTATTAATGGTTATTATTTTATATTAATTTTTAATTATTATTTTTAATCCAAATGGTTTTTTTAATCTTTTTAACATTTGTTATAGGGTTTTAGATTATATAAGCTATATTTAATGGTTATATATATGTATTACTAATAATTTAAATCATTAATTAATAATTGCAACATTTTCTTATTTTTAATTTTGGTTTAAATTGATTTTTAAGGATGTATTATATTATTTATGTCTTTAATATTATGTATTTAGAATCATTTATAAAATTTGAATTTTAATATATTGTTTTGATTAAATTTATATTCATTATATCATATTAATTAAATTCAAGATATTTAAAATGGGATATGGAATAAATGATAACGATATCAATTAAATCCGAATATGAATGGATATAGTGATATTTATATTATGTGGGTTTAAAGATTGTTCATTAATAGAATTAGGAGGTTTGAAAAATAATTAAGTGAATTATGGATATATTAATAGATGCGAAAATAAATATGAATGTTATTAAAAGAATGAAATTATGATAAGTTTATTGGTGTTGACAGGGGGTTATTATTGAAGTTAATTTGTGCATCCAATTTTCACTAATGTTGCATCTTTCTTCTTGGTTGAGGTTATTCGGATGTTTATTGATTTCGAGAGCCTCTATGAATTTCCTATGAAAATAATGGTCAATTTTTTCTACGATGTGAGATTTTTCAATGCTTATGTGATGTTTGGAGTTGTTTGAATGATCATCTACTGGTTTTTTCGCTCAAATAAATTTAAATTTTATGGATTGCGTAGAGTTTATTCATTGATTCCAACCTTTTCGTCGAGCTCATTCCGTCGATTATTTCCATTATTTCCCCTTGTCCTCAAATTGATCAAGAGAGTATTCCTTGGAGGAACTCATGAATCATTCGTCTGGAGTAGGGAAGGCCTAAGTGGATTTGAGCAAACAACAAACATAAAACAAGAGTTGTAGAGGGTTGTCGTATACAAAGGTAAGGTTTTTATACTGTTTATGCAGAACCTGTTTTTCTTTTCTCTATTGTTTTTTTTAAAAGTAACCATTTTTTGAATTCTTCATTGTTTTGGGGACTTTTGCTCTGGGATGTTGTTCAAGGATTTTTTGCAATGTTGATAAGCAGTTGTCGCAACAAAGACCAACGAGTTGTCGCAATGGTGACCCGCGAGTTACCACAATGGTGACCCGTGAGTCACCGCAACAATACTTAGCTCGGTCGACATTGCGATAACTCGCTGGTCACCATGTGGCAACTCATCTGTCAGTGGTCACCACTTGGTCACTTGTCATTGGTTGTCGTTTGTCACTCGTTTGCCACCATTCTAAAATAGTAGGAAACCCTTGTTTATCTAAGAGAGAGTGAAAGTTTCTTAAGAAAGTTTCTTAAAAAATGGTTAGTTTTTTTTCAAATAGTATGTGATTGTAAAATTATCTAGTTGTAGGTTAGCAAGATTTTTTTGCTAAAATAGTATGTGCATGCAAAATTAGCTAGTTGTAGCTTTATATAAGAAAAAATTAATGTTGTAAATTTATTGACTTTATCAATCCTAGGTCTTCCCATTCTTTTACCTTTGATGATCTAAATTTGACTGTTAATTTTTTTTGTGCTAATATTAGTTTTAGATTTATATTAAAAGTGCTTATGTTAACTTCTTGTACAAAGGTCTATGGAAGTTCTTATGATTGATAAAGAAGCAAACTTGTGGAGATTAAGTTGATTTCATTAACATAAAAGCATGGAAATTAAATGTTGAACAACAACATATAAACACACAACAAACCATGACAACTGAATCAATAACACATTGTTTTTATGAAAGAGTTCACCCTTCTTGGGCTACATTTCCTTGGTCCAACTTGAACCATGGCATGGGCCTTTGTATTAGCTTCAATTATGCAAAAATGTTGTTTACAATCTCCTGTTTCCTCTGCAACCTGCTCCAATGTCTCCAAAACATCAAAATATACCAAAAATGACTCCTTATGAGCCAAAATTGGTCAGAAATTGGCTCAGTTATGGAAAAATGATTTTCCCTACTATTTATCCTCTAAATCTTGAAAGAATCTAGCTAACCCTGCTAAATTTAGGAAATACCGGCTAAAAAGGCGTTGGCGCCAAGTTCACCACCAATTTAATAGTAGATTAATAAGAAGTTAATGATGGATTAAGTAAGATAAGCATGTCGTTAGATATGCTTTATCGATTGGTTTAAGGTCGGATTAACTTAAGCTTTAATCTCAGATTAACATTTATTAAACATGTTTATGTTAACACAAATCCCGTTGGTTCGTTTAGCCTTGCGCCACAGTCATCTATTGAAGACATATGGAAGGGGGTTGGCCCGCGGGGTTGGGCCCCTCCGGACCCTCGTCTTCGGTGCCGATACAACTCAAGTAGTAGTGGCCAGCTATATAGGTTAGGATCCATCAGATGGAAGACGCAGTAAGGCAAAGGACTAGTGCACAGGAGGTCGTGTGTTCGACAACGAACCCCGCACCAGTCTTTTGTTACACATTGCAATACATTAAGCCATGGTTCGAACTTTGATTATATCCATAACCTCGGTTTGCTCCGTCCGCCACATATAATATCTGTCCACCATAGTTAGTTGCCTCCCCATCATATGTAGATGTCCCACGATATATAGATGTCTCCGCTTCCGCCATATATAGAGTCTGTCTACAGTTTAATGTCTCCGCCCTAGTTAGAGTTTGTCCCTCCATAGATAGTTTGTCCATCGGTTTAGCATATGTTATACAACAGTTTCCGTTATACGCAACCAAATATATAGCTATCCATAACTTAAGTAATTGGATGAATTTGGAAATAATCCCAAGGTGGGATGGGTCCACACTAGAGGAGGCACGTGGTGGCCCGTAGCTGCACCACGTGCCCAGCTCTAGTTAGACTACTCCAACCTAAAAATCTCGCATTCAACCTTGGAAATATTTTCTTTTAAAATTATATATTAATAAAATATAATATACAAATCTTGAAATTATATAAAGTTTAATACTCTCTCTCGCTATATATATATATATGATGATCTACATCTTATGAAATTGATAGTGTTACAACCTCACTGAACATGCTAGCATTTCTGCTTCAAAATAAAACAATTATGCTTAAAAATTAAACAAAGTTCACCGATTCGTTGAGGTAAAAGATACCTATTATATATTTTGAAAACTCCGTTCTACTATGCTTTCTATTTCCTACAGAATCTTCACGATGGACAGAGAGAGAGAAATATTTTATAAGCAAATTTGGGGAAGCTGGTTTAGTTTTTCAGTTTTCAGTCGACTTGACACTGGGCTGGGTGTTCGTGATCCCAATATAATCGACTAAACGTTGCATGCTACTCCAAGAGGATCCTCCTTCACTTGCTGCTTTCCTTATCGTTTCTCTAATTTCTCTACTCTTTCGCCTCATCTCTTCCCCTTCTTTACTTCCCAACAGAATTTTGGCAGTTCTTGCAATCTCTGTTCGCTCTATCACTCCATCGTCCCTACGCGTCTCTAACCCTAATCCAATCTTCCACTGGTTAACCACAAGCATCCTATTGGTGTACTGATCAGCCGCCTGTGGAAAAACCAACATGGGAACCCCCAAGCTAAGGCTCTCCAGCGTTGAATTCCAGCCCCCGTGGGTGAAGAAACCCCCAACGGAAGGATGAGATAAAACTGATAATTGAGTACACCACGGAATCACCAGAGCTTGATTTTTGGTTTTCTCTGAAAACCCCTCTGGTAGAACGTCTTCATCATCATCAGAATTTAACATACCTGGACGGACTACCCACAGGAAATTCTGCCCACTTTCCAATAAGCCCATCGCTATCTCTTGCACTTGAGTTTTGGACATGCGGGCTACGCTTCCGAAGGAAACGTAGAGAACAGAGGATCTTGCCTTCGAATCCAGCCACTGTGAACAATCTGTTTCCGCCCACAGACTTAATGACGCGGAATTCATTGACATCTCCTTATTCTTGCATTCGGCTTCAAGGCAGACTGATGGAATAAACGGACCAAGTGAATAAATGGGAGCTGCTGTTTCTTGAACTGCATCGGTTGCTTCTCTTTCGAGTTCGTACACTGTATTTCCGATAATCCACTCTGTCTCGTCTAGTAAAGAGAGCTGTTCCACAACAAGTGTATGTAGTCCACTAGAGGGGTCTCCAGTCTGGATATCTTGGGGCAGATCTTCGGGTTGCAATGGAGGAAGACCCGGAATGTAGTCAATTATATCCTTGGGATCTGCAAAAAGAAAGACATTGCTCGTTATATTTCAAAATAACTAGAAATTATTGTATTCAGTTCATAAGGGAGGAGAACAGCGCACCTTCTTTTTTAGGCGGAAAGTGACCATTGGAAATAATCATGGCGAGATGCCTATAGATGGTATATACACTCACAGACTGCGACCAGAATGCGATGAAAGGAAGCTCAAATTTCTTGGCGACATGAAAGGCCCAAGTAAGAAAGGAGCTGCCGATAATACACGAAAACAGGGGCTTGCCCGTTTCTGCGTCGAGGTGACTTCGTATCAGATCTTCCGCATAATCTCTCATTTCGTTCCTTATAGATCGGTAAAATTCCGAAGAATTGGCCGCTCGGTCAAAATCCAGCGGTAGCCCGTCTGAAACATATTCGAAACGAATGTTTGAATTCGGACAAACTGAATTCGAGTCGTGATAACCGCGGGCTTTCAACATTTTGGAATGATTGGATTCGGTGTTGATGAAGGTGACAAGAATGCCTTTGGAAGAAAGCATCTCAGAGAGTCGTATCAAGGGAGTTATGTGGCCCTGAACTGGGTATGGTATAACCAAAACACGGGGAGCCATAGATAACAATTAGATCCTTCCTTGTGAAATTAGCACGGAGAAGTGCGCGCAGTCTGCCTCCTCGGACGAAGCCTTTCTTTTGAAGAGTAGGTGGAGAAATCACTCAGCAAGTCTAAAATAATAAAATATTATTTAGTTCTAATGTTGAACACAACTGGAAGTGCAGAATCTCGGTACACTTATCGTTTATGATGTCATTGCATACGCAAATGAAGAGCAGATGCACGATTTGGCACGGCTCCTGATTCGTTCCATGTATTGGCTGTTCTGAGAAGGATATGATATAATATGTCATATCACATGCACCACAGAAACAGAACCACCCTTAAATACACTTTGGTTTTCACACCTCCCCGCCTCTTTTCAGTGTTTAGAAAAATCTTGATGGTTTGGTAAATTTTTATCGGCAATTTGCCCATTAAATTTTTCCACTGTTATCACATGTATTGTCTATTGCTGGAATGGCCAATTCCAACATAAACTCACACATCACAATGTTGGTCCAACTTATTGTCAAACATTCAATCCTTTCCACCGAAATAAATATATCAATGATTTGATTTTGATCCAACTTCATCAATATCTATTCAAAAGACTCACTCAGTTTTGTCACTCCAACATGCCCCCCACTAATTGGTGGAACCTCATACGCATTCACAATTATATTATCAACTATTTTATATTATTTATTTATAATTGTAACCTGAAATTTTGTAATAAAGATTATTTTAAATTTGAGTCCGTGCAAATTTTATTTTGATGGTAGTAATGCTTTTTAAAGAATAGCAATATTTAACATTTTAAATAATCTTTATTTTCTTTTAAAATTATATATTAATAAAATATAATATACAAATCTTGAAATTATATAAGGTTTAATGCTCTCTCTCACTCTTTTAATTGCTATATATATATATATGATGATCTACATCTTATGAAATTGATAATGTTAATAGTGCAATGGGAACTCGACAACCTCTCCGTTTGTGGTCTCTACAAACAGAAATATCTTTCTCTGCAACTCCTCCTCGGGTCTAGCAGCATAGATGCGACACACATGCTACTCAACCTTTCAAATAGACAATCATTGATACCAAAAACAAAATCACATAATAATATTTTTATTTTCCTTGACCCATGAGGGAGCAAGGCCAGGGCCAAACGGGCTCCAATACCAACTTAAAAAATGAGATACACACAATCATCTATTAATCAAATGGAGTTACATATATACATCAAGTATTGTCTCAAGGTAGGGAATCTATCTTGAACGCACAATAAATTGGTTGACAGAATATCTCAACCACACACCAAACAAGGAACCTAGATATAGCTAACACCTATAGACTAGGAACATACTCTATACATAGAAAGTCACAACTGAAGACAAGTAGGAATTTCACATTCCAACAAGCTTAACAAAGGGAAAAAAAATTGTAAGATGGAAATTGTTAGACAAGCTTGAATATGAAGTCCCAAACAATAATTGGCTTAACATTTTTCATTTGTGTTTTCATTTGTCTTCTCACATAAGTACTCTAATATTTGAAAAAAGGACAAAGATAAAAGTAAAAGCAACAAAGCATTAATTTAGTATAGGATGGTTACTATTTGTTTATTTAAAAATATATATTTCTTTTCACAATGGAATGGGTGGAAGGGTTTTTGGGTTTTCCTAGGTTCCTGGTTGCTTTGGTGAGGCCTTTTCTGAGAACGCGAGTCCCACAGCCCATCTCCCAAACTTCTGTTGGCGTTAACGTTTTCAATTGTCGTTACCGTCTTATGCTCCCATTCCCGTTGTTACCGTCTTATCCTCCCATTCATGTGTTCCTAAGGCGACGAGACACGTCAGCTACTCCACGAAGTTCCCTCTTTCCTTCTCATGTGCGCAGCCTCACTGGAAGCGCAACACGTGATATCAACCAATGGTTAGTTGTTGTGTGTATACGGGTGATTAAAAAATTTGAATCGATTACCCGTGCATTGACTTCCCAATCATTGAGTCAAGGTCTTGTTGTGATGCAGTTTCTCGATTGGATAAATTCTTTTGTAGATATATCGAACCATCTAGTTCATTATTAAGATATAGAAGAGTGTGAAAAATCGATCTATGATAGATAAATAAATGAGGTTTGGAAGAGAATGTGCTGAGAGTGACTATCAAGTGACAAAGCTTAAATTATATAATTTCTTACTAATGGTTATTATTTTATACTGATTTTTAATTAAAAAATTTATTTTTTATCCAATTTTTTTATAAATCTTTTTAATAATTTTTATAAGGTTTTAGATTATATAAACTATATTTAATGATCACATATATATATATAATACTATTAATTTAAATCATTAATTAATAACTGCAACATTTTCTTATTTTAAATTTTGGTTTTGTACACTGCATGAAGTTGAAGTTGAGGGTTTAACAAAGGGAAAAAAAATTGTAAGATGGAGACTGTTACGCAAGCTTAGATATGAAGTCCCAAGAATTAATTGGCTTCGCTTTTTTCATCTATGTCTTTTCATTGTCTTTTAACTCACTTAAGTATTATATTATTTTTAAGAAGGACAAAGATCAAAGTAAAAGCAAAAAATCATTAATTTAGTATATGATGGTTACTATTTGTTTATTTAAAAATATTAAAATGTCCCAAAATGCTAAGTATATTTCCCTTTTGACAATGGAGTGGGCTAAGGTTTTGTGTCCTCAGTCTTCAGCGTTATTTTCAGGGGAACGCAGGTCCCACATCCCATTCTCCCCAAACTTTTGTTAGCGTTACTGTTTTCAGTTGTCGTTACTGTGTTAAGCTCACATTCCCATCGTTACCGTCTTATGCTCCCATTCCTGTGTTCCTAAGGTGACAAGACACGTTAGCTACTCCACGAAGTTCACTCTCTCCTTCTCATGTGTGCAACCTCACTAGAGGCGCAACACATGACATTAACTCTCTCCTCCTTATTTATGGTTATTATTTTATATTGATTTTTAGTTTTTTTTTATCCAAATGTTTTTTTTAATCTTTTTAATATTAAGTATTTAGTATGAGTTATAAATTTTGAATTTTAATATATTGTTTAATTAATTTTATATTCATTATATCATATTAATTAAATTGAAGATATTTAAAATGGGATACAGAATATATGATTATATATGATTATGATATGAATTAAATTAGAATATTAACGGATATAGTGATATTTATATTATATGGGTTTAAGGATGGTTCATCAATTAGGAGGTTTAAAAATAATTAAGTGAATTATGGATATATTAATAGATGCAAAAATAAATATGAATTTTTTTTAAAGAAGGAAATTATGATAAGTTTATTGGGGTTGACAGGGGGTTATTATTGAAGTTATTTTGTGCATTCAATTCTTACTGATGTTGTATTTTTCGTCTCGGTTGAGGTTTTTCGAATGTTTATTGATTTCTAGGGCCTCTATGAATTTCCTATGAAAATAATGGTCAATTTTTTCTATGATGCGAGATTTTTCAATGCATATGTGATGTTTGAAGTTGTTTGAATGATCAGATAGGGGTTTTTTCACCCAAATAAATTTAAATTTTATGGATTGCGTAGAGTTTATTCGTTGATTCCAACCTTTTTGTTGGAATAAAAAAGGTTGAGAAAACAACAACAGTTGCAAAGGGTTGTCATAAACAAAGGTAAGCTTTTTTATACTATTTATGCATAACCTGTTTTTCTTTTTTCTACTGTTTTCTTTAAAAGTAACCATTTTTTATGAATTCTTCATTGTTTTGGGGATTTTTTCTCTGGGATGTTGTTCGAGGATTTGCTGCAATGGTGATAAGCAGTTGTCGCGATGAAGACCAATGAGTCGTCGCAATGGTGACCTGCGAGTTACCATAATGGTGACCTGCTAGTTGCTGCAACGACACTTAATTGGGTCGACATTGCAACAACTCGCTCGTCATCATGTGGCAACTCATCTGTCAATGGTCACCACTTCGTCACTTCTTATTGGACGTCATTTGTCACTCATTTACCACCTTTCTAAAATACTAGGAAAACCTTGTTTATCTAAGAGGGAGTGAAAGTTTCTTAAAAAAGAGCTAGTTTTTTTTCAAATAGTATGTGCATGTAAAATTAGCTAGTTGTAGGTTGGCAAGATTTTGTTTTAAATAGTATGTGCATGAAAAATTAGCTTGTTGTAGATTTATATAAGAAAAAATTAATGTTGTAAATTTATTGACTTTATCAATCATAGGTCTTCCCATTCTTTTACCTTTGATGTTCTGAATTTGATTGTTAGTTTTTGTTGTGCTAATATTAGTTTCAGATTTATATTAAAAGTGCTTATATTTACTTCTCGTACAAGGGTTTATGGAAGTTCTTATGATTGATAAAGAAGAAAAATTGTGGAGATTAAGTTGATTTCATGAACATAAAAGCATGGAAACTAAACCCTGAACAATAGCATATAAACACACAACAAACCATGACAATTGAATCAATAACACATTGTTTTGATGAAGAAGTTCACCCCTCCTAGGCTACATTTCCTTGGTCCAACTTCCATGGCATGGGCCTTTGTATTAACTTTAATTATGCAAAAATGTTGTTTACAATCTCCTGTTTCCTCTGCAACCTACTCCAATGACTCCAAAACATAAAAATATACCAAGAATGACTCTTTATGAGCCAAAATTGGTCAGAAATTGGCTCAGTTATGGAAAAACTATTTTCGCTACTATTTCTCCTTCAAATCTAGAAATAATCCAACTAACACTACTAAATTTAGAAAATTCCACCTAAAAAGGCGTTGGCACCAAGTTCACTGCCAATTTAATAGAGTATTAACAAGAAGTTAATGACGGATTAATTAAGATAAGCACGTCACTCACTGTGCGTTATCCATTGGTTTGAGGGTGGATTAGCTTAAGCTTTAATCTCAGATTAAAATTTATTAAACATGTTTATGTTAACGCAAATCCTACTAGTTCGTTTAGCCTCGTGACATGGTCATATGTTGAAGACATATGGGAGGGGGATGGCCTATGGGGCTGGGCCCCTCTGGACCCCTGTCGTCGGCGACAATACAACTCAAATAGTAGTGGCCAACTATATGGGCTAAGACCCATTGCATGGAAGAGGCAGTAAGGTAGAGTATTAGTGCGGGGGAAGTCGTGGGTTTGACCCCAACCCCCGCACAATATTTTTGTTACATATTGCAATTCATTAACCCATGGTTCGAATTTTGATTATATCCATAACCTTGGTTTTCTCTGCCCGCCACATATAATATATGTCCACCATAGTTAGTTGCCTCCCCACCATATGTAGATGTCCCACCATATATAGATGTCTTCGCTTCCACCATATGTATTGCCTATCCACCATAGTTAGTATGTTCGGTAGTAGAGTCTTTCAGAAGTTTAGTGTCTTCGCCATAGGTAGAGTCTGTCCCTCCATAGATAGTTTGTCCACCAGTTTAGCATAGGTTATACAACAGTTTCCTCTAGTTTATAACAAATTTTACACCTTAGGTGAAATAAAAATATATGCAACCAAATATATAGCTATCTAGAACTTAAGTAATTGGATGAATTCGGAAATAATACCAAGGTGGGATGGGTCCACACTAGAGGAGGCATGTGGTGGTCCCTGGCTGCACCACGTGTCCAGCTCTGGTTGGACTACTCCTACCTAAAAAAAAATTCTCATTCAACCTTAGAAATATATGTGGACACTTGTGACAGTTCACTAGAGAATCTGATTGTGACACTCGTCATAGTGTCATTGGGATAAAATTGGGGAATATTCCCTCGATATACCTGGAGTGCTGACTGGACTTCCATGCCATCAGTTTGTCACTGTTCTGCTCATTTTTTACCTTTTTGGGAAAACATACAGCAGGTCATAACTTCTTCATCCGGAGTCAAATTTTGACGAAATGAATTATGCTTGAATCTTGGCGATGAGCTCTACATGGCCCTTCTATTTTGGAGCATTTATGAGAACTTTGATTTTTGAGCTAAATATTGAGCCTCTAATCATTCCTCCCCACTAGAATCCTTTTGGACCCCGAAAGATACTATCAATTGTTCAGCAAGTGAGGGTACAACTCCCTTACCCTATTAATCTCCATCTGTTTAGCCTTGGAAGGATTTTTTCCCTTGAGTCCCACTCTAAGGTATACGACATTCCCTCTCCTTGAAGTTCTGGTTCTTTTGTCAAGTATGAGATCTTGCTGAAGTTCATCAAGATATTCTCGTGATAAATCATCTATTGATGTCAGTTGAACATGCTCTCCTTGATCATCAATCAAAGGAGGCTCGAAAAATCTCAAATTCTCAACATTAACTACAAAATATATTTGCATATAAGGAGGCAAGTCTAACTTAAATGCATTGCTACCAATATTTTCCATAATTTTAAAAGGACCATAATGGATTGGCTTAAGATTTTTACCTTCCCCTTGTAATCACTCTTTGACAATATATAACCAAAATTCATCTCCAACCTGGAATTTGGGATCAACACGGTGTTTATCATGCCTTGCCTTGTAACTGCTTTGACTCTTTCAAGTTGTTATTGCACTGTGTGATGTACCAACTAAATTTTCTCAATGAACTTGCTTGCCTTATCTATGTCACTATAACCATCTATAGCGACATCTTTCTCAAAGATGAATTCCAAAGGCAATCTTTCCAAGTACCCGAGACATGTCTCAAATGGCGATGTGTTTGGGGAAGAATTCTTTTCCCTGTTGTATGCCCCCGCAGAATGTAATGAAACTATTCATCCCACAACTTAGGATTTTTTCTGCAATAACCTATAAGAAGATGAATGATTGTCTTGTTAACCACCTTGGTCTGGCCATCTGTTTGCGAATTAAAGGTTGCACTCTTCTTCAACTTTGTGTCCATCATGTCCCACAATTTTGACCAAAAATTCCCAACAAACCGAGAATCTTGATCACTTACAATAAAAGTAGGAAGACCAAAATGAACCCATACATTTTGAAATAAAATATGAGTTTTTTTTCCAACTGTAATTTGTTTTTTTACATGGCATCAGAATACACAGTGTTATGAACCTATCTACCACAACATACAAGTAATCATGACCTTTCCTTGACATTGGAAGACCTCCTACAAAATCCATTGAGATACTCTCCAAGGAAGTGAAGGAAACAGAAGTGGAGTGTACAATCCAAGTTTCCTATTACTCTGCTTACTTATTGCACACAAAGAACATCCTCTAATAAAATGAGATGCATTATCAATCATGCATGGCCAATAACAATACCTTTGGAGATTCACTACCGTCTTTCCTACACTGAAATGTCCAACAATGAATGAAGTGTGTGCCTCCCTTATGATACTGTTTCTTTCTCCCAGTGGAATATATAACTTGCCCAGGTGATAAAAAAAACCGTTATGCACTAATAATCTAACTCTTCAATTTGGTTTCCTTGACTTAAGCTTTCATACACATCTTGAAAATCACTATCATATGCATATTGTTCAATGTAACTTTCATGCATAACTGAATTTTTCTTGAGTATAATAGATGAATTTATAATAGGACTAGAGATAATATCAACTACCTTATTGTAGATTCCCTTTTTATACCTTTTTTTTTTTTTTTTTTTTTCGCTTTCGTTTGCATTTAATCCCAATTCTTCCATTTTTCTCCTCTTCTCCATATCACCCAAGGGTTTCTAACCTAAGTGACCTTACGCAATCTTATGCCTTACCGCGCACCCCATCACCGACCGTTCTACACCACATGGGCATTCCCTTTTTATACTTGATAACCAAATGAAATTGTTTTAGAAATCCCATCCATCTGAAATTTCTTGATTGCTGCAACTTTCACTGTGATTATAAGTACTACAATTGGTGATGGTCGGTATGTATAATGGTATTTTTCCCCATAAAATAGTGCTTCCATTTCTTTACACTTTTCATATAACTCATGTTGCATGCGAATTGATCCCATGGTGTAATCACTTTCATTTGCTTGGATATCAAATGGTTGTCTAAGATCCAGAAGAGCCAATATCGTTGTTGAACTGATATTTTGTTTTATAGCATCAAATTATTTTTGCTGCATATCTCCCCAATGGAAGACTTTCTTGACACTTTTCAATGGATGTAATGGAGCTCCAATGGAAGTAAAATTAGCAATGAATTTCCTCCAATACTATGATGCCCCTAGAAAGCTTCTTACCTCCATAACTATATTGGGCTTGGACCAATTCAGAACGACCTCTACTTTGGAAGGGTCTATCTTCAAATAACCTCCTCCAAAATTGTGTCCCAAATACACTAAATAAGTCTTTCCAAACTCACACTTCGACATCTTTAAAAATAACTGCTCTTTTTTCAAGACATCAAGTACCTTGTTCACATGCATGACATGTTCATTTCTTGTTTTTTTGAATATCAAAATATAATCTAAGTAAAAAATGAAAAAGTCATCGAGAAATGGTCTTAGAACATCATTCATTTCTCTCATTAAAGTAGTAGGAGAATTTGTTAAACCGAATGGCATAACTAGCCACTCAAACAATCCTTCTCTAGTTTTAAATGCAGTCTTCCAAATGTCCTCCTCAGCTATTCTAACTTGATGATAACCACATCTTAAGTCTAGCTTAATGAAATATTTTTCATATCTTAACTGATAAAGCAATTCATCAATGTAGGTGTGAATAGGTATTCTTTACCATGATTTTATTCAGTGCATGGAAATCTATGCATATGCGCCAAGTCTATTCCTTCTTTGGTACCAAAACAATTATTGAACCACATGGCGAAGTAGATGGGCGTATGATACCTTTGTTAAAAAATTATTGGATTTTATTCTTTATTTCCAAACTCTCCATAATTGACATGCGATACATACCAACATTTTGAAGTGGAACATCCTGTTGCAGTTGAATCTCATGCTGAATTCCCCTCTTGGGAAGTAACCCACTTGGTCCTTCAAAAATCTTGCCATGTTGACTTACCACATCAAACAAATCAGATTTTAATTTTTCATCACATCCTTCAAAATATTCATCACCAACATCATCCATTTTCTTTATCATGAGAAGCATAAAATTTTTACTTGCATTAACTAGTCTCTTCATCTACCTTGCATTAACTAAAGAAAAATTCATCCTTTTGCGATGAGCTCTCAAAATATACTCCACCCCATCCTTAAGAAAAGGATATTTTTTCTCATGGCGATAAAATACCACTTTCTTTTCATACAAATATGGACTTCCCAAGATAATCCCAAAAATGTCAAGTGGAACCAAATCTAATTAGACTTCATCAACAAAGTTTGCAGTAATTGCAAATCGAAATATGCATTTCCTTGTAACTTGGAAATTGGAATTCTTAACTATCCAACCTAAAGGGTATGGTTTATGATGTGGTATGATTTCAAGGTTAAGATTTTTGACCAATTCTTCTGAAATCAGGTTTTCTTGTGACCCACTATAAAAAATTGCATCAATCTTTGTATGATTTAAAATCACCCTTACATGGAACAATTATATCCTTGCGTCTTCATTTGGAGTGTTGTTGTGACAATTTGAGGAACTGTTACTTGCTATGGCTCCTTTTCCCTTTTTTACCATGGCTACGATCTTGGTCTCATCACTGGAATTGAATCCAAGATCATGTTGTGTGGTGGCAGTAATATTCTGTTTCCCCTTCTTGTTCGGTTTCTTAGGCCTTAGTTCGGGATGTAGTTTCCAAAAATGGGCTTCATCATGCCCTTCTTTGGAAGAATGTTAGCATGTAGTTTTCTCCCCTTATTTCTTAAAACTTGCATTCTTCTTTCCCTTCCATTTTCCTCCCTTGTCTTTTCCCTTACCCTTGAATTGGTTCTTCTTACTATCCTCTTCATGAATGTTCTTTCCCCTTACTTCAAGATGCATGGATTACACAAACACTTCATCTAAATTGCATGGGTTAAGCTTAATTATAGTATGTTTCAAATAGGAATGTAAACCCCCAATGTATTTCAAGAGTGTGTCTTGGGAATTCAAGTTTACTCCTAACAACAAAGCCCTCTTTCTAAACTCCTGGGTATACTCTTGAACTGTTTGAACCTTGTGTTGCTAAAGCTTTTCCAAATCATAATCTATTTTTTCATATAGGGTAATGGATAAAATTGTCTTTCAATTGAAGAAATAAACTCAACCCAAGAAATGGATATCTTACCATGGATTTAATTTTCCTCTTGAGCCTTTGCTTCCCACCAGTCTAGTGCTGCTCATTCTACCCTCAATGAAGCCAACTAGATCTTTATGTTGTCCTCTTGTAGATTCTGAATTCTGCAGTATACCTATAATAGACAGATCCAATTGTCTAACTCTACATTTACGTCACCATTGTACATGGGAAGTTCAAACTTAATGTCCAATTTGAGTAATGGATATTTTCCTTTTGGGGTTTTTGAATGAGTGTGGGTGGTTTTTGTGGTGGAAGTAGAATATGATGTTGATGAAGATGATGAGGATGAGGATGGTGGATATGGAGGTGGATTTCCTCCACTTCCCTTCGAACTCTTCTCTTCATCCTTCTTATCATCTGAAGTTCACTCGCCCTATGGAGGCTTAGAACCTTCTCCTTCCCTTTCTACAGTGAATCATCAAACATAATTTTAACCATCCCGTTAATGTCTTTGAAGTCTCTCTTGATATATTCCTCTTCTGAATGTCCTTGTGTCTCTCCAACACCTGACATGATGGTTAAGGATACAAGTTGAGATTCTGATGCTTGTACCTTTTCAATCAACTCAACTTCTTGTGCAATTTGTACCTCTTAACCCCCAACTTCTAGAGATAGAACTTGAGGTACTTCAAGTTCATCTATGAGTGGAAATTTGGGTGAAGATGATGCTCTCTCAACTCTCCTTCTTCTGGTGCTAACCTCGGGACTAGCAATCAATAGCTTCCCTTCTCCTCTCTGAAACTTCAACCTTTTAAGCATCACAAAATTGCAACTATTAAAACCCTTCTTGCATAATCTCAAGAAAAACAAGAAAATAACCTTTCCTCTGATACCATATTGATTTTAATTTGATTGTTGATTTTTATTGTGCTACTATCAGTTTCAAATTTATATTAAAAGTTCTTATGTTTACTTCTTGTACAAGGGTTTATGAAAGTGCTTATGATTTATAAATAAGAAAACTTGTGGAGATTAAGTTGCTTTCATGAACATAACATCGTGGAAACTAAATGATGAATAGAAGCATATAACGACACAAAAAAGACACAACAAACCATGACAACTGAGTTAATAACACATTGTTTTGATGAAGGATTTCACCCCTCCTGGGCTACATCTCCTTGGTCCAGCTTCCATGGCATAGGCCTTTGCATTAGCTTCAATTGTGAAAAAATGTTGTTTACAGTCTCCTATTGCCTCTGTAACCCGCTCCAATGGCTCCAAAACATCAAAATATGCTATGAGTCTTTCTTAGCCAAAATTGGTCAAAAATTGTCTTTGTTATGGAAAAAACCACTTTACCTACTATTTCGCATCCAAATCTAGAAATAATCCACCTAACTCGACTAAATTTGGAAAATTATACCTAAAAAGGCGTTAATGTGAAGTTCACTACAAGTTTAAGAGCGGATTAACAAGAAGTTAATGGTGACTTAGTTAATATAAGCATTCCATTAACTGCGCATTATCCATTGGCTTGAGGGAAGATTAACTTAAGATTTAATCTTGGATTGACATTTATTAAACAAGTTTATGTTCACACAAATCTCGTCGGTTTGTTTAGCATCGCACCTCTGGACCCCCGTCATCATCACTGATACAACTCAAATAGTAGTGGCAAGCTATATGGGTTAAGACCCATCATATGGAAGAGGTGGTAAGGCAACAGATTAGCGCGGGGGAGCTCAGGGGTTCGACCCTGACCCCCTCAACATAATTTTGTTACACATTGCAATACATTAACTCATGGTTTGAACTTGGATTATATCCATAACCTTGGTTTGCTCTTCCTGCCATATATAATATCTGTCCACCATATTTAGTTGCCTCCCTGCCATATGTATATGTCCCACCATATATAGATGTCTCCTCTTCCCCCATATTTAATGCTTGCCCACCATAGTTAGTTTGTCTAGTAGTAGAGTCTGTCCGCAGTTTAGTGTCTCCACCATAGGTAGAGTATGTACCTCCATAGATAATCTGTTCGCTAGTTTAGCATAGGTTATATAATAGTCTCCGCCAATTTATAATAAATTTTAGACCTTAGGTCAAACAAAAATATATCCAACCAAATATATAACTGTTCAGAACCTTAGTAATTGGATGAATTTGGAAATTATCCCAAGGCTGGATGGGTCCACACCAGAACATGGTGGCCCCTGGCTGCACCATGTGTCCATCTCTAGTTGGACTACTCCAACCTAAAAAAAATTTGCATTCAACCTTAGAAATAGATGTAAAAAAAGTTTCACTTCCAAAGTTCACTCGCGAATCTGACTGTGACACTTGTCACAGTGTCATTAGGCTAAAATTGGAGAATATTCCCTAGATATACCTGCAGTGCTGACTGGACTACCATTTCATCAGTCAGCCCCAGGCTGCACCACATGTCCATCTCTAGTTGGACTACTCCAACCTAAAAAAATTCACGTTCAACCTTAGAAATAGATGTAAAAAAATTTCACTTCCAAAGTTCACAAGAGAATCTGACTGTGACACTTGTCACATTTTCATTGGGCTAAAATTGGAGAATATTTGTTGGATATAGTTGGAGTGTTGACTGGACTACCATGTCATCAATATGTCACTGTTCTGCTCATTTTTTACCTGTTTGGGAAAACAAAAGCAGGTCATAACTTCTTCATTTGGAGTCGGATTTTGACAAAACGAATTCTGTCTGAATCCTTGCAATGAGCTCTACATGGTAGTTCTAGTTTGGAGAATTTCTAAGAACTTTCAATTTTGAGCTAAATATTGAGCCTCTGATGATTTCATATCATAATTTATTAATTTTACTAAACATATTTTAAAATCACCAAATTGTCAAATCATTAGGCTTTCTTTCTCATCAACATTGACAAACGATCAAACCCACCTAAGCCTTCCCATTCCTACCTTCATTGTGATGTATAGTATATTTTTTCCACTTAAAAATGATCTCTCTCCTTATCATATCGATCACTATTAAGCTTCCAAACATTCTCCCTTGTTGGTGTTTTCTTCCTGGATAGATGGACATGATAATGTATGGATTGGTGGTAGAAGTAGTCATGTTCAAGTCTTCTATGGTTTTGAAAATTTTTAGTCAATATCTCATTAATAGGGCGAACCATCTACATAAATTCATTCATTTCCATACAACTGCGATTTATATGTGATTATATAATACTGACGTATCAAAGTTGAAATGTTCCATTATTAGTTAAAATGTGTGAAATCCTTTATATGATCTAGGTAATGACATGTACATAAATGGTAGTGGGGAGTCAAGTGACTCAAAGTGGAAAATAAAAAAAATGAGCACAAATATCCACTAGTGATGGATGGAGTGATGAGGACTTTAAAGTGGTGTTGATGTAACATACACAAAACGTTAATATCCAATCTAGGATATGGGGTATCTGAACCCAACCACCAAGGTTACTTCTTAGATATAGGGTTGTTAAATTGCATATTCCTTAAACACTTATTAAAGATCATTTTTGAGATTAGCATCACATTATCCTTATTGAGAGTTTTCCAATGATAGAAATTCTATACAAATTTGAGTTTTAGACACAAAGTTATGCCCATTTGAAAATTGTCCTATAAGTGGCACATCAACATCCATACCATTCCATGTGAAAGAAATGTGGTGATCCTTTTTCCCATGTGTCACCTTTTTACATTTAATATAAACTTCCACATCAAATTTTCCATTCTATGTCAGAACCTTATTAGGGTCTATCAGTATCAAGAGGATTCCTTCATAGATTTTTTCCCAATCTCTTAATATATGATTAGTTGAAAGATTGACACCCAAAGGTCCATAGCATGTAGTATGATAACAAACCTTTTGTCAATAACTAATGGAATTAATATCTTTATTAGTATTAGAAGCATAGACATTCATTCCTTCATCTCTCAATACTTGATAGTCAATAGCCCAACATCATGAATTTTACTTAACCTTTGTATTAGTTGGCACATTTCCGACACCTATAAGACATTTCTCACCCCAATCCACATCATCCTACCATGTTGGTATGCCATGTCATAAAATTCTAGACATGATTGCACATTTTCATGAAACATCACTTTACCAAAATAGCAACAATGACACGAACATGCCATGGTAGGAGTGGACATTTCACTATGACACATATCAACCATTTGAGTTTTGGAAGTATAGGATGAAATTGTAATAAGAGAGTCCTAAAATATCAATACTTGACACCTAATATCTTATTAACTGATAGGATGATATACCACAATGACAATAATGGAAGCAAATATTTGATAACTAATAAGGATTTAAATTCCATTATTATTTGGAAGGAAGTCTTGATATGGATGCCCCAACCTATTTATACCCAATCATACAATGATCGACCTCTTATGAAAAATTCCAATAACATTGCATGATGATTCCAAAACCTTCTATGTCCATTAGTCTATAAATGTATTGGGTTATATAGGTGTTGGGTGTGAACAAGTGATAATTTCTAATATGTCCTCGTTACTTGATACTTGATATCACAATACTTGATCATATTGGAAATTAATCCCCTTCTAAATAATTTATAGATTAAAAATCGTATGAGGCCATGAGATTAGGGGTTCAAGCCAAGGAATTCTATCTAAAAAATCCAACACTTAACACCATACATTTCCAAAATTAGAAGGGGAAATCCTGCAATTTTGATATTGTGAAAGCATAATAGGTGAAATTTTGATACTTAATAGTCGATACATAACAGAAATGTGAGAGGTATCTCTTTTTCCACCAATGGACATATTGGGTCGATTAGTATCAATATTTTGGGGGAAATTTTCTCGATGGGTTTCCTAAAAAATGAGGCTCAATTGCCCAACAAACCATTCAAATAGGCTCCTGGTCATGGCTCATATTAGGTCAATAGAGAAATGGTTCAGACTAAGGACTTACATCGCCAAATATCAAAGCTCCTCAAATAATTCTCGGGCCTATTTCAAAAGTCTAAAATTGACTCTTAATGTAAAATATTTTCATAGTAAACTTTTGAAGACCTACAAATATTCAATGGCCACTAGAGCCATCCAATACACTACCTTCAACCAAGAAAATTAAGAAAGAAACACAAACATATTTCTAATTTACAAATCCACAAATTCTTCTAGTCAAATGAGCTTCTTCTTACTCATTTAGAACTGTAAACTTACATTTCACACTTCAAACACTTACAAATAGGGAGTCTAGCATCCTAACTTATCTCTAAAGGAACAAAGTCCCTTTAACTAAGGAATAATTTTCAACTCTTCTCATTTACAGTAATGATTTAGTCACAAGTTTTATATTCCACCACAGACTTGGTAAAGGCCAATAACAATATAGCATATATAAATATCTATAGATCTCTAGCAAAACATATAAACTCCAATTCACAACATTAATAATATCAAACATTTTATTCAAGGAAATACTTCCATATATAGAGTTCATACATGAATGAAAATTAAAAATGAAACATAATAAAAAAATATTCCATATCTTCATTGCAAACATAGTTAATAAATGATCAGAAGAACTTTCATCTCATCATTTCAAGTACCCACAACAAATTATTACAACTACAAATCATGAAAGAGTAAATAGTAATTCATTTCATCAACAAGAGAATACATACACTTTTAAAGTGAGTTTCTATGTTAGGTCCCTATATTACTAGTATAGTTCGTTATTGTTGTGAGTGTAACCCCCTTATTGTTATTTTTGCATCCCTGTAACCCCAATATTGTTATTATTGTTCCCTTACATTATTATTGTTAGGTCGGCTAGGATTATATTGTGGTCCTATGGACTCCTATATTAGAAGGAGGTTTTGTCATTTGTATCATCCAAGAATTTTTCATTTATGTAATGTAATGGAGGTTTCCCCCTCGAAGTGGCTGATTTATAAGGTCTTGATCTCTCTTTTCTTCTACTTTTGAAGTTGGTTTCATAACATTTGGTATCAAAGGCTTTGGATTCTAGGGTTTCGCTGCTTGAAACAGGTCATCATGGAATTTTTTCTATAACGTTTTTTCTATGAATTTTCAAAAGTTGAACTTATTATACAGCAAAGCGAAAATCTCGAGGAAAGTCTTGTAAAAATTTTAGATCTTAGTTTACAAAATTGCCGTAGATATGATCTATGCAAGTTAGGGTTTTTTCAGGCTCCCGAATTTCACCTAAAATAGGTCATCGTGGAATTTGTGCTATAAAATGTTTTCTACGAGGGATCATAAGCTGAAATTTTTACAAAGAAAAGACGAAATCCTAAGGAAATTCCTATACAAAATTTAGATCTTGGTTCACAATATTTTTTGGAGATATGACCTATGGTAATGAGGGTGCTTTTAGGCTCTCGAATTTCATCTCAAAGAGGTGACTGTGGGAAATTTGTCATAACTATCTCTCTGAGCATCAGATTGGAATTCTATAAAAAGTGGCCGCAATTACATGGACTTTAGTTTCCATTGTATCAATTTCAGAGCCAAAGGAGGAAAGACTCACACGTGGAACATTTTTCAATTTCTCTCTACTGAACCCATCCATAATTAGGTCATTGTGGAGATTGGGAATAACTTTGCGTTGAAGAATCTAAATCAGTTCAGACCTGTGGCATTTGAAAGAATATCCATAGGGATACTACGGGGATGAATTTAAGATATTGAAGATTGAAAATCATAGAGATAATTAAGTCTCAATATCGAGCTCCTTAAACTCAAGAAAAAGGCGTGTACTTGTTTTTCGAATTTCATAAGTCTTGTGTGAAAAATCAGTTTGAAGTGATTCCAAGGGCATATTGAAGCATAGATATTAGTATTTTATTCTAAAATGCGAAATAAAAATATTTCAACACCCATTAATCCTTCAAAAGGCTCTAATATGACTCATGAAGAGAAAGAAGCGCAACATGACATATCAATATTACAACAACAATTGCACCAAATTTCGTTCTCGAAAAGAGAAACAAAAATGAAATGGAATTTTTGAAGAAAGGTGTGGAAGTTAAGATGGATGGTTTGAAGAAAGGCATGTATGGTTTGAAGAATCACATGGAAGCTAATATGGATGGCATGGAAGCTGGCATGGAAGCTAAGATGGATGACATGGAAGCTAATATTGATGAAAAAATGAAAGTCAACATGGAAGACATGAAGAATGATCTAAAAGTAGACATGGAAGGTTGGATGACAAAGTTAATACAGGAAATGATTCTTATTGGCGAAAAGACAGTAGAGGAAACTCATGATGAGAACAAAATAAACGTTAATCGTGATTTCATAAAATTTAATGTTGGATTGAAGAACCACCATATTCCAAAGATGGATATGAGGAATTTTGATGGCAAGGATCCCGTAACATGGATACTACAGATGGAGAAATATTTTTATCTCAATAATGTGCAAAACACACAAAAGGTACGCATTGCAACTTTACATTTAGAACAAAATACATTTGTATGGTATCGATGGCTTTGCTCCCGTAAAAAATTGTCACTTGGTTAATTTTTATGGAGGAAATGATAGCACATTATGAGGATACAAAAAGCAACACCTTCTTTAGCCAATTGATAAATCTCAAACAAAAGGGTTTAGTGGCAGAGCACATTGAGGATTTCCAAAAATTGAACATAAGGGTAACTAATATTCCAGAGGAACACAATATTGATGTATTCATAGGGAATTTAAAGGATAACATCCAACATGAAGTTCGCGTTTGGGAACCTGATTCATTGAAAAAGGCATTCAGGTTGGCAAGAAAAATTGAATGTAAAATTATGGCAACAAGGAATCCTACCACTCACATCTATAAATATGGAAGTGTTGCTACTCCTAGACTTCCACAACCTACAAGGTTGACACCACAATAATTGGAAGAAAAAATAGAAAAAGGGCTTTCCTACAGTTGTGATAGAGAATACACTAAAGGTCATAAGTGTGCTGAGAATAAATTATTTTACATATATTTTGAAGAGGATGAAGAAAATGAACAAGAAACTTCAAAAGAAGTGGATATACACAAGGAACCAACCCTAGAGAAAGAAGAAATGAGTCTGGCCATATCATGTAATGCATTGGCAGAAATTACCACTCCTCAAACTCTCAATATAGAAGGACATATCAAGAAGAAAAAGGTAATAATGTTGATTGATGCGGTTAGTACCCATAATTTTATTCATTGTAAGGTAGCCTAGGAATTGAATTGTTTCCTATACCCAACACCAGAATGTCAAGTGATGGTTGCAAATGGAGGAACTATAAATTTCTCTAGAAAATGCCATAATATCAAGCTAACCATGGGGGAATATCTATTGAATAGTCCAATTATTTCCATTCCTATGGGAGGTGTTGATGTTGTACTAGGAGTACAATGGTTACAATCTTTGGGGACGGTAGCTTTTAATTTTCAAGAACTTTTCTTGAAAATTTTTTCAGAAGGAAAGGAAGTCGAATTACCGAGGTATCGTAGGGAAGCCGAGAAAGATAATAAGCTCCAATTTCATGATAAATCTTCGGAAGAAAGAAAAACTAGGCATAATTTCACAATTATGCTCACTAGACGTTCCAACATCAAAATCATCTATTTCTCGAGATCTCCAAAAAGTCTTGGACAATCATTCCAAGGTGTCTTAAACTACTAAAGGACTCCCACATATTCGTGATCATGATCATGTTATTCATTTGGTTCTAGGAAGTGCTCCTTCAAACATCAAGTCTTACATATATCCTTTTGTCCAAAAGAGCGAAATTGAACATATGATTGTAGAAATGTTAGAGGTTGGTATAATTCAACCTATTCAAAGTTCTTTCTCTACTCCAGTAGTATTGGTGTATAAGATGGATGGATCATGGCGCATGTGTCTAGATTATAGGGAGCTCAATAAGCTCAATATTAAAGATAAATTTCCCATTCTTGTGATTGATGAATTATTGGATGAATAACATGGAGAAATTTATTTTACCAAGTTTGATCTTCATTCAGGATATCATCAAATTAGAATGAAGACTGAAGATATTCCAAAAACAACATTTCAAAATCATTAGGGTCATTATGAATTTTTGGTCATACCTTTTGGCCTTACTAGTGCACCTTCTACATTTCAAGGGTTGATGAACTCCATTTTCAAACCCTTCCTTAGAAAATTTGTGCTAGTATTTTTTGATGACATACTAATCTATAGCAGGTCTTGGAAGGATCATGTTCAACATGTTGACAGGGTGCTCAAACTATTGGAGGAGAAACAATTATATGAAAAAACATCCAAATGTTTTTTTGGAGTACAAGAGGTGGAATATCTGGGTCATATTCTATCTCACAAGGGTGTTAAGGTAGAGCCTAAGAAAATTAAAACCATTAAGGAATGGAAGGTCCATACAACCATAAAGAAGTTGCGAGGATTTCTCGAGTTAACAGGGTATTATAGAAATTTTGTTAAGAATTATGGGAGAATAGTACCACCTCTAACAACATTATTGAAGAAATATGCATTTTGATGGACTCGTAAAGCAACTAATGCCTTTGAACATCTTAAAGAGGCAATGTGCTTAGCAACAGTCTTAGCTATGCCAGACTTCACAAAACCCTCTATTATGGAATGTGATGCCTTAGGAAATGGAATTAGTGTTGTTTTAATGCAAGAATGAAGACCCATTACTTTTGAAAGTCATCCAATCAAAGGACAGTATTTACATAAAGCCATTTATGAGAAGGAAATGTTGGCAATAGTACATGCACTAAAGAAACACCAAACTTACCTAATGGGAAGACATTTCAAGGTTAAAATTGATCATGATAGTATTAAACACTTTTTGGAACAAAGACTATCTTCAAAAGAGTAGCAAAAATGGGTCACAAAGATGTTGGGTTATGACTTTGAAATAATCTACAAAAAGGGAAAGCTAAATGTTGTGGGAGATGCACTCTCAAGAAAGGATGAATAGGTGGAAGAATTGCTTTGTGCCATTTCTATTACCCAACGAGACTGGATAATCGAAGCAAGGGATGAATGGAAGAAGGAGGAAGAAGTGTGGAGACTCATTCAAAAGTTGCAGTAAGATCCTAGTACATCTGATACATTTAGTTAGAAAAATGATTCCATATGGTACAAAGATTGTTTATATATTTGCAAGAATTCCCAACTAAAAAAAAAGGTTCTTTTGGAATTGCACACTTCTCCTCTAGGAGGACACTTAGGAATTTTAAAAACTTACCACAGGGTGAAGAAAGAATTTTTTGGGATGGCCTTAAATATGATATTCAAAATTTTTTGGCGGAATGTTTGGTTTTCCAGCAAAATAAAGTTGAGACAATTAAGACACCAAGTCTTCTACAACCTTTATCCATTCCAAGTCAACGTTGGGAGGATATTTCGATGGATTTTATCAAAGGTTTACCTAAGTCCGAAGGAAGGAGTGTCATCATGGTGGTAGTTGATAGAATCACCAAGTATGAACACTTTTGTGCATTATATCATCCATTTAAAGCAAGTATAGTTTCTACTGCATTTATGGAAACAATTCCAAAGCTACATGGAAACCAAAATGATTATTGTAAGTGGCAAAGATGCCATTTTTACTGAAAAATTTTGGACGGAATTATTTTCATGTTTGGGTACTAAAATAACTCACAACTCATCTTATCATCCTCAATATAATGGTCAAACTGAGATAGTGAAGAAATCTTTGGAAGGAAATCTTCGTTGTTTTGTATCAGATAAGCAAAAAAAATGGGTCAAGTGGTTACCTCTCGCTGAATGGTGGTATAATACTTCCTTCCATACTGCAGAAAAAATGACACCATTTATGGAAATTTATGGATATCATCCATCGTCCATCACATCTTCTTTAAGAGAAAATTATAAGCTTCAAGCAATGGAAGATCACATTGAGCATCAACAAGAAGTTCTCCAACTCTTAAAGGATAACCTAAATTTGGCACAAAATCAAATGAAACAACATGCAGATCAACATTAGAGCGAGAGAAGTTTTGATGTAGGAGAATGGGTATTTTTACATCTACAACCATGCAAATAAACATCCCTCAAGCAAGCTAAGAAGTATAATAAATTATCACCAAATTACTATGGTCCTTACAAGGTGTTGCAAAATATTGGTACTATGGCATACAAATTGGAGCTTCCTACTTCTTCGTGAGTGCCAGTTTTCCATGTTTCATGCTTAAAGAATGTTATAGGAGAAAAAAATTCCAGTTCAAATAATATTGCCAAAACTTGCTGAGGAAGGAAAAATCATATTGGAACCTGAAGCAGTCATGGAACCAAGAACTCGACAGCTACGAAATCAATAAATTTCAAAGTATCTCATCAAATGGAAGAACTTACCCACTAAATATTTTACATGGGAGGATGAGAATTTTATACAAAAGCATCCGAAGCTAATCAAGCATTGAGGACAACACTTTTTTGAAGGAGAGGGTCATGTTAGGTCCCTATATTACTAGTATAGTCCGTTATTGTTGTTAGTGTAACTCCCTTATTGTTATTGTTGTACCCCTGTAACCCTAATATTGTTATTATTGTTCCCTTACTTTATTATTGTTAGGTCGGCTAGGATTATATTGTGGCCCCATGGAATCATATATATAGAAGGAGGTTTTTTCATTTATATCATCCAAGAATTATTCATTTATGTAATGTATTGGAGGTTGCCCCCTCGAAGTGGATGATTTCTAAGGCATTGATCTCTCTTTTCTTCTACTTTTGGAGCTGGTTTCATAACATTCTGCCACTGTAACAAGGAGTTTCCGCCATTGTTACAATGCGTTTCCATCAGTGTTATGTCAACAAATTATGTGGCAGCTTTAGTTAGTATATATATATATATATATATATATATATATATATATATATATATATATATATATATATATAGATATATATATATATATATATTTGTGGTTATATAAATTTTTTGTGGAGTTAAAAAATTATTTTTACAACCAAGATGCTCCTTATAATTGTGGTTATATGAATTTCTTACAACTAAGATGCTAATGGCTATATATCTATCTCCAATTATATTTGTGCTTATAAGATTTTTTTTTGGAGTGAAAAAAACATTTTTTACCACCAAGATGCTCATTATATTTGTGGCTATATGAATTTTTTACAACCAATATTCTCATTATTTCTATGGTTTTATTACTCACTGTCACTCTTCTACTTTTGGAGATGGTTTCATAACATTCTGCCAATGTAACATGGAGTTTCTTCTACTGTTACAATGAGTTTCTGTTAGTGTTATGTCAACAAATTATGTGGCGGCTTTAGTTAGTATACACACACACACACACACACACACACACAAATATATATATATTTGTGGTTATATAGAATTTTTGTGGAGTTAAAAAATTGTTTTTACAACCAAGATGCTTCTTACAATTGTGGTTATATGAATTTCTTACAACTAAGATGCCAATGGTTATATATCTATCTCCAATTATATTTGTGGTTATAAGAATTTTTTTTGGAGTGAAAAAAACATTTTTTACCACCAAGATGCTCATTATATTTGTGGCTATATGAATTTTTTACAACCAAGATTCTCATTATTTTTATGGTTATATTACTTACTTTTACAGTGGTAGCTATTCACTTTTATAGTGAGTTGTCACCACTGTAACAGGGAGTTTCTGTCAATGTAACATGAAATTTATGACACTGTTACAGTGAGTTTACGTCATTTTTATGTCAGTAAATTATGTGGGGACATTAGTTAGTATATATATATATATATATATGGTATTTGGTTATATAATTTTTTTGTGGAATTAAAAAAACATTTTTTACAACCAGGATGCTAATTATATTTGATTAAATATTTTTTTCATTTAATTGTTTTCCTCTTTTGCAGATGGTGCAAAAGTGGATGCTCATCATCCATGTTTGGTGCCATCCAAACCTAGTTCATGCATGAACAAGATTTTTTCTTCATAATGAAGCACTTAGCCAAGTATACCATAATACTAAAGAGATTACAGGGACAACCACAAATAACAAAGCTTATTATATTTCCCTCGTTGATGAACTTGGAGAAACCAGGAGTTATGGTGCAAGTCACATTGTCACTTACACTAATTCAGAGTTTATTACCAGCCAAATGATTGGAATTTACCAAGTGAGAAAACATAATTTGAAACCCCTCCACCAAGAAGCAAAAAATATTGTTGCAAAATTTATTATTTTTTACATCATTTACCGATTAGATGTCCAAAGGTTTGTTGATGATATACTCATTGAAGAAAAATCCAATGGACATGGATGTAGAAGATATGCGGAGGAGCCACCATGTGCTCCACGAATTTTCATTGATAGACGTCGATATACATGGAATGTTAATGAGTTGATTGTTCGTGTGTTTGATTTTGGGGTTACTATGGTCGGAGTCCTATTATGGAGTTCTTATTTCTCATGATATATTGTAGCAGCATAAAAAACTATTATGTCCATTTTTGAGGTATATATATGAGATATATTTTTTTTTTATAGATGGAATCACCTTATTTTTTGGTATTTTTTGGTACGTGTATGTAAAAATGTATTTTTGAATCAATACTATTACAGTTCAATTTTGTCTATCTCTTGGAAATAATGAGAAGGGTGGGGGAAGAATAGCTAATTCCTTTTACAAATAGTATTCTATCAATTGAGATCACATTAAACAGAACCCAAAATTCAATAGAAAATTAAATAATAATATGATTATCAAATAGAGGACTCCAACTACAAGTCTCTAATAACTATACAAGTCTCTAATAAAATTCTAATGAACTTGAATTCTTAAAGAAGCCCCTTCAATAAAAATTTATGTTAGATACCCTTGGTTACAAGCCAAACAATATATATTATAGATCAATCATTATTTTCCCTTTGTATATGGTTAAATGAAAATTTCAATTGTGATATATGGTGTTTTTCCAATCCATAGCTCTAACCTCATGTAAGGGGAAGAATTGTGATCAGGTGATTTGATTCACTTGGTTGTAAGGAATTCTTTTTTAAATCCATTATTAAAATCTACATCCACAAGATTAGGTGATTTGAAATGAAGCACGTTTTGACATACATGATAACAACAACAACTAAGCCTGCAAACAAATGAAAATAATATGAACAACCTGCAAATCAAGGAAGTTAACTTGGTAATAATGCAACATTATAATATGCATTCAATTATAACTAATAAATTGTAACCAATATTTTTTAAGGAAAATAATTTAAAGATTCAGTGTAATGGTTAATTGGCCCATAAATTTTCACGTAATAAGACTTTAAATTATTATGATGGTGAAGTTGGGCCATCCCATGGAAATTCGTCCTCCCAGTTCAGTGGACACCATTGTGGAAAATCCTGACTCGGTACCAGGAGAATCTCTGACTATGCATAAAAGTAAAATAAATCTCCCTTGACTACAAAATCAACAAATTGCCGGTGTCAAATAGGAGATAGTCATTGCGGAAATACCTGATTGCATACTGGTACCGCCATATATGACAGGTCATGATATTATTGGACTCATTAATCCAATTATTCCATTGCACCATTGCCCCACATTTGAACTATCGCAAAGAAATAACTGAGCCATAACCACTCTGAAATCTGACTAAAGATGGGACATATACGAGTACACAAAGAAAGTGTCAAAGAATTGCTAGACACATTTCCACACGTTAAATCATCTTTTGAATATGGTGTATTGATAGAGTATATTTTCAGGTTTTAGGGGCATGATGATGGCATAACCTTATAATTTTCCATGCATTACAGGGATGGTAGATCATAGGTATCAGGGACAGTGGTGCATGTGGCATAAGAAGCGATTATGAAAGTGACATGGTTACCCTAGACAGGAGAACATTGGTTTACACCCAGAAAACCCCAACCTGATATTGTGTGGAAATTCTTGGAGGCAGGTGAAAAGCTTATAAGGAGAAGCACATGATATGATAAGAAGTCATTACCAGAACCCTAGAAGGATGTTGCATTCCTTGTCTAGATATTTTTCATGTGTGAAGGAAGGTATTCCACTATTTATTATGGGCACCTTTGATTGTTAGACCACTTTCATCATGGCAGGTTGGTTAACATGCCTTTCTTTCTTACAAAAACCCTACACCAAATGGCTTGAGGTGTGTAAAAATCAAAGTAGCTACTCGAAATCTTATCCCACCATTGCCTCATTAAAATTTTGGTCATTTTTGTGTTGCAAAGGAAAGGGAGAACTTGGGATGAACTAGTTGGAAGGCCATTGCATGTTGAAGCTGCCACCCTACCAGAGGATGTCATCGCAACTGGAATTGTGCCCCACGACATCCTAGCTGCAACTCTGCCCTATGAGCCCCAGGATGGAACTCCGCCCCATGAACTACCACCTGCAACTCTGCCCCATGATCTCCCACCTGCAAAAATTCCCACATAACCTTGAAATATGGAAACTGAGCTATCGAGTGTTTAAACTATGAGGCTTTATAAGGTTTCTGCTACTAAATACACATATAAAGGCGGCGAACAAGATGATGATGATGATGATGATGAAGTATAAATATTGGGTAGTAAACCTATGTCCATAATATTGAGAGGATCGAAGAAACACGCAAGAGTAGTGCCAAAAGCCAAGGAGAAGAGGAGAAAGACAAGTTGTATTGCTCCAGTTCTTGAAACCCTCCCCGTTGTCACGGAAGAACTCATAGAAGAGCCAATAGAGAAATAAGAGAAAGATAAAGAGAAAGAGTATCCACATGTTGTATTGATTGAAGGAGTCATATACCAAGGATGTCTGTAGGATGGATTTCTAGAACAAGGATTAGGACACCTTGTTGACACAGAAAAACAGGTTGATAAACTTCACTCTCTTGATTCTGACTATGATTACATTGAAGGACTAACCAAATGATACCCCTGAAAAGGCCTTGCCTCAATTCAAATTTTGTATGGGGATGATGAGGTGTGCCAGCCAACTTCACAACCAAAATTTATGGGGAAAATGAGGAGGACCAACCAACTGCACAAACATAATTATATGGGGATGATGAGAATGACCAACCAACTTCACCACTAGAATTGACAAAGAAGCACATTGTAATAGTAAGTACCCTTAACAATATTCCTCTTTATATTTCATTGTTAAGGAAGAATATGATTCTATAGACGAAAAAGAGACAACTATAGATAAATTTAAAGCCATAACAGATGAGCTCAGACATAAAGAAATTTTTTATAGATTAGATTTCTTGGCCCAAGTTGTAGAGTCCATAGCCATTAATTTCATAGATATAACTTCTCCAGGGGTCCAACAAAATATACCCCTTGGAAAAAAACATACTGATGACATTGTTGTGAAAATAGAGGACCATCCCAAAATCACAGTTGTCCATACATAGGAACAAGAATCACATATGAAACTAAAAAAAAATGACTGTAGAAATAAATGAACAACAACTAGATATGAAACTAATAGAGGATGAGGAACCAGAGATAAAACTGACCAAATACATTGTTGTGAAAACACAGGATGAGGAACCAAAGGATAAATTATATCGATATAAACTATCATATAAGGGACATCTAATACATTAAAATTTCCATGAACACTCACTTCGTGACCTTTGCAAGAGAGGTGAAGAATATAAAAACAAACTTTTATGAAAACATAAAAAACAGTGGATGAGCTGGAAAGGAAGGTGAGGAAGTTGGAGAATGATAATAAATAAGTCAGATAGATAATGGATGGTGTGCTTAGTTCCAGGGCTCCTCCAACCAATTAAAACATGTACTTGATAGAATAATTACAGATGTTTAAAAATAATTTTATCATTGAAAAAAATCCTTTCCAAGTTGAACACAGTGTTGGTTTCATGGATGCCTATGTATCTTGCATGAATCCAGAAAAATACTTGCTCTATGAATTGTACCAAAATAATTTTTTGGTACCTCTTAACACAATATAGAATCCCAACCAAGTTAGAAGAGATATCTAATTGAGAGCCTTTGTATCACATTTGAGAAATTAGGTCAATTGGTTGGCAGCTCGTAAAATTTATATGCATAACTTCGAGGACCTTCTGTGGGTTATAGGAGAACATTCCAAACCTATGGAGGTGATAGAAGAACATAAAGAGTTCACCAATTTGTTAGAGGTGGTAGAAGATATCATCGAGAACGAGTAGAATACCATTGCATATTTCATAGGATAGATTCAAATATTGGAAACTGTTGCACAAGGAGGATGTAAGACAAGGTGGGATGCCTCGGGAAAACAACCGAGAAATCAAGATCCATTTAACTACCAAAACTTAAAGATAACCTTAACAAGGGTTGCTCAGTATATTATTGCCATGGGACAGTGTGGGAATACCTTGATAGGTCTTATATTTCACTATGCAATGATCTGGCTTCCAACAAGGATATATAAAAAGAAATATACGTTGAAGAAAAAATAAGAGTTTGAATGGTAGAATGTAATTATGGAGATGAGAGGGTATCTTCATCCTGGTGAAGCAAGATAGAGTGATGATTGTACCAGAAATATTCATGAACTACCCCATCACAAAAATAATCATATAAAAAATAAACATGCCCCTTCATCCACATATTCATATTGACACAATGGCTCATCATTGTTGACACACTAGCTCACCATTGCTGACAAATTGGCTCATCGTTGCTGACACACTGGCTGACTGTTGTGGAAAATAATAGACATAAAACACATTATATTTGATGTTGTAATATATATTATTCTCCAATAATATATCACTAGTAGCATTGAGCAGTTTTAAAAAACTATTGAAATTGTGTTTTACATGTTTAGTTACAATTTCATTGCATTTCCTCTAAAATTTTTGTTACATTTCCATTTTTTTTATTCGAATAATATATCAGATTCTTGTTTAGACACAAATATATGAAATCATAGAGCAAGTACGAAAAACCACTTGAAAGCTATCTTCCATGACTTACGAAGTAATCAATGTATTGAAATAAAAAGTGTAGATGCAGGGTGTTATTTACTCACCTTAAATGAAAATTCCGTCAAATTAGACAAATCGCTAAACATATCCCCACCACCAATCAAACATACATGGACATAGTAAAAAAAAGTATAATACATTAAATATATCTAATACACAAATAAATATTAAAATCAAATTGAAAACAAAATCATGTTCAAGAAAACTAGAAAATCATTCATTGTTGGAGCGAGGGAGACCTTGCTTGTTGAGTTTTTCAAACTCAAATGGTTCATCTTCATCTGTGTGGATATTCAAGCCAATTTCAAATCTTTCATTTTGTTTTCTTACTTTTCTTCTCTTTTTGGGGCTTAGGAAACTATTCTTCCTCTTCAAATATGACTCAAAATAACCCAACCCATATGTGAATTCATTACCCATAATATGAATATTGTTGGTGTTATCTAACAATTTTTTTAAACAAAGCAGTCAACTAGTCAATATTGGTCAAAGTAGCAGGAGGAATTTTTCAAACAAGGTCTATGTAGCCAAATAACTCCTCTGTGGCCATGTCAATTTGTTCAGCATTTACATCAACATTGTGACTATCCAACAAAGATGTGTTTGCATCTTCATGAAGATATGATATTTCCTCTATATTTATCTCACGAGGGTCATTGTATGAATAAATTATGCTTTGATAATTTTGTAATTGTTTTGAATCCATTGAATGGGAACACAACCAACCCACCTTTATTTCATGCTTTCATATGTCGCCATGAATAGACCATGGGAAATCACAAGTTATGAAATTTGTGCGATGAAAAGTGATAGGATATTTCTTATTAAGTTTAGATTGAATCCCCACCCAAAAATCATGAGACATTTTCTCATGAGGGTTGTGATCACTGTGTGGAATTATTTTTTCTTTTTCCATTGATGATTCCAACAATTTACATTTCTTGTAATTATTAAGAAATCATTACTTTTTTAGAATTTCCTTGAACCAATAACATGGTTCAAAATTTTTTAGAATAACATATATCAACCAATCCATCTTACGAGAACATTTCTTTCTTCTATCATATAGAAAGCTTGTCTTTAGGTAACAATGAGATGATTCCAAAGAATTGTTTGTATCCTATTTTCATGGGGGAAATCCATAAAATCTTTGGCCCACATCCCTAATTGCAAAAAAGTTGGGTTAATGACAACCCAATTCTTGTGGAAATAGTCTAGGAATTTCTCTTCATTAGAAAATTTGTTGAAGAAAACATTAATTGCATTGATCACTTCAACGCTGGAACAATAATTCATAATTAAACCCAAACCACTAAGCATTTCCTTTTCTATTTCTCGACTACTGGCCAATCAATTCACATTTTTTAGCCATGCTCGATGTACATGCCAAACACACAAGATAACATTGCACCTTGTGATTCTTCTACCACATTCAATTCATTTCAAGCATGTCATTTCTGTAATAAATACAATTTGTACTGTAAAATAAGAATATTGAAGTCACCTTAAAACATTGATTTCATCCAATGCATCACTAACCATGAAAGCATTAACTTTCAAACTATGATCAACTTGGTGACAACTATGCATGAGTTTCTCCAACCATAGTGAAAAGGCCTATGATTTATTACATGATGCCACCACCCATGCAACTGGCACCCCAAATTGTTTCTCATCAAACACCACAAGTGTGTACAATTGATACTATCACATTCAAAAAACATATGAAGTCAAATTTATAAGCTCATAAATCATTATTAATGAAATTATTGTACTAAATCAATCATTATTAATACACTCACCCCATACTTATTCATGTTGAATGTTGAATCCAAGGATAGTAGGCTATTATTTGATAGCTTCACCATGGTCTCCAACATCCACTTCATCTAAATTCCAACTATAAAAGAGATATCTTCACCATTGGGCTTTTGATAAATGAAAAAATCATCTGGGTGTTTCCTATACCAAAGGTTCACACTCATTTCCTCCTTCTTATGCAGCTGATAATTTCCTTTCACTATAATATTATATAAGTTAACATCATCTTTCCTACACAAAAATAAATCCCTATCTTGAGTTTCAACAACAACATCAATATATTTTTTAATATGCATTTTGCAAATTGAGACAGCTGACACTTCCAAGAAGAAACCACTCTATACATAGGAAACCATGTCCCTTGATAACTTTGGTTGATGCAACACCCTATGATGACCCGAGGGGCTTGTTGACAATGAAAAGGCCATCCTTGTATATCTACATGTTCATAAATCTTGTATGTTATTATCACAATCCCATGGATTTGAACCATAATTTTTACAATTAAATGGCATTCACATCACCTCTTTTTCACAAATGAGTATCTTCGCTTCATTTCATCTTGTCCCCTTCTATCATCAGGGTCATATGAACAAGCATAGATGCATACAAAATTTTGAAAATTCAATACATATGAATCCATGAAAACTGATGGAGCACTATTAATACCAACATCTATACAATTGATCTCTAAAAAAACTTACACTTCATCTATCAAGGAATTAGTAGGCCTTGAGCATGGCCATTTATTTTGTACCTGGGTGAAAGAACATGGAGCATCTGGGTTCATTTCCTCTCCTCTAATAAAGTCTCCAATTCTAGTTGAAGGTATTTTTGCAATCTGAATAAAGGAGTCCATGTGTTTTCCTTATACAAGAGACCAACCTAAATCCGTTCTAGAGAAGATGAGCTTTTCTTTAGGGTTTTTCACTAGAATGGAGATTATTGATTCCCATTTAACTTGAGTTACCATTTTTCTGACCTAATGAGTTTCTACAACAATTAACTAGCGAGTTTCCGCAATAGTTGACCAACGAGTTGGCACAATGGTTGTCCAACAAGTGGACCTATGCTCACTTATTTATTTTTATCTCCTAGTTATGGTGCAACCCAGTACAACATTTCCTTATTAAAATTTTCTGAATAAATTGGGTTGCAATATTCTGAATAAATTGGGTTATAGTTCTGGTCTACAAATAAAATGGGTCTGAGAATGTAATGTTAATTGGGAATATATTTTTCTCTAATAAAAAAAATGCTACGATTCTGACTTAAAAAAATCAAACTTTCTCACTTAAAAAAAAATAGAAATTCACTTAAAAAAACATAAATTCTCGCTTATGAAAAATAGACATTCACTTAAAAAAAACAGACATTCTCACTTAAAAATAACAAAAATTCTCACTTAAAAAATCCATTCATTCTTACTGTTATTTTCGAGGGCATAAACACTCGTTGAGTTACCAAAAAGGTCTATCGAATTCCGTTCGGTTTGCATTCACAACAACGTTCGTTCATGGCACCTGAGTGAGTGTCTTCATTGGGGTTTGAATTCATAACAATGTTCATTCATGGCACCTGGTCGAGCGTCCTCATTTTGAAAGGTTGGGAGGATACACTCTGTGCTCATCCGGCTCAGGGGTTTGTAACCAGGGGATTCCACAAATTCGAAGGAATGCAGGAAGGTTCGTGCATTCATTATTCAAGCCATGTGTAGGTTACGGGAAATGGTAACGATAACTGAAGATAGTAACGAAAAGTGAAGATGGTAACAACAACAAATGTTTTTGGGCGGGGGGGGGGGGGTGTCGTGGGATCCGCATTCGCCGGAACGACCTCGCCTTTAGCCGAGGGAAGAAAAACCAAAGGACATTCTATCGAATGGTTAGCTTACTCCGTTCACAATTTGTAATTCACCTTTAAAACATGAATTGATTGACCACATAAACATACACATTTAATATAGATTCATTCGAAGATAATCTGTCAAATTCAACTTAATTTTGCATATGTTCACTGAAAATTAATATAATTTAATTGTTTAAAAACAACATAACATTATGACCACTTCAACCTACACATTAAATAACAATTCATTAGAAGATATTTTGTCATATGTTTTTCATATGTACACTGAAAATTAATAAAATTTAGTCCCTTGAAGAAAACATAATTTTATACGAAATTATGTTTAGTAATTTTATACAAAATTATATACTAAATATAAAGAACCTTTTTTGGGTGATAATTTTAGTCCAAGTAATTTTATGGATAGAGAAAATTATTATATAAGATATTACACTAAGAGTTTCTCATTGCATTAGCAAACTTGGAGGATAATGTTGACCCATAATATAAAAGAACATTTCGATTACTATAGTCCCTACTGCTTATAACATTACTTTATCTATTTCTCTAGACATAATGACACATCTAGATACCTAAATTAGTGAGAGGCTACAATGGGATTAAATTCAATATTATTTATTAAATTCAACATATCCACATACCTAAGTTAGTGGGTTGCTACAATGGCACTAAATTCAGTATTATATATTAAATTCAATTCACACCGAATTATTTATTCTAATAATTTTAGTGAATTCACATAGTATTATTTATGTTAATTAATTACATAATCATTATTTAAATGAAATTGATTAGAGTAATGAATTTTTTGATAGTCCTAAGGGTTAGTTCAATAGGTTGAGTTCCCTTGGCTAAAGCACATTGGAGTCAATTCTCCTAGGGGGTAGTCTCTACTAATAAGGTTAGGCTCCCTTTATAAGGAGGATCTTAGAGGATATTTCCTCCACAAAAAAATGTACTAATTATTTTGATAAGAATTTTTTATTAAAAAGATGTTGACGTATTCTCGTAGTCTCCATATTAACCATGAAATTTCAAATATTAACTACCTTAGATCTATAGGTTTATGTTTAAATTTTTACAATTACCTAATGCGCTTATAAAATTACTATGGTAAATCATCAAATAAAAAATGACATCACAAATATGTGAATCTATGAAAGAAACCAAAACTGATGTTTATCAATATATATCATTCACATTTATTAATGTAATTGTGCTAATATAACTATAAAATAACTTTTATAAAATTTATAATATATATTAGATACCATTTTTTGGGATTCAACTACATTAAGAAAGTCATTCAACTATGATCATTTCCATGAGAAGTAGCCGTAACTGACTAATTTCTCATAATTTTTGAATAGTCCACTTAGCACTCATTGTATCAGGTGATGCTCATAAGGGCGAAGAAGTGGGATTGAAACTAGTGAAATGAATCACATAGCGTTAACCATCACTTCTGGGGCTTTCACCCGGTAACCAGGACTTCCCAGGTGGTCACCCATCCCAGAACTCCTCTGGCTCAAATGCGCTTAACGATGGAGCTTTCCCCACATTCAAGCCCACTTAGCTTGCTACCCCATTCTTAAAGCCTTAGCAAGTATTATGCCTCATGAACCATTCAGGTAGAGTTCCCTTTACTCTTTTTTTTAAAGCCTAATTTTAATTATGGTGGTGAGAGATTGTAAGAGTTTTGTTCGCATGACTGGTCTTAGAAACATACCATTGCAATGAAGTTTATGACATTCATTACAAAAATAATTTGAAGCTACCATCCTGAAAATTTCCTTATTGATCAACAAGGGGATATTACATGTAGGTGGGAAAAAAAGATGCGATGATGACTTATTATGAAAATGAGATAAAACTTTCTAATTATGTTGATAGGAGTGTCTAAATTATTAAAATCAAATAGCATTTTTCAATTATGTTAACAGGAATGGCTATTTTGGAACATGTTTTAACTTTAATTTAACTATTTATAATTATTAGTTGAATGGTATAGGTTTAACTTCGACAGACTATTTTAAAATATTTTTAGTAATATTATATTAAAGGTAGTTTTATTCCCATTTTATCCTTTTAATTAGATTAATTAATTTAGAAAATCTCATATGAACATGTTTCATATGAAATATGTTAAGGTTTTTTTGGGCACATTGTATTGGTAAGCCATGGTATGACCCAAAGTATTGTAACAAAACTTATCTACAGGTTAAGAATCTCCATGGTTAAGATTATTGTTATACATATATATATATTTTTAATGTATATATGTTCATTCATATATTATTTTTTTTATAATTACAAATAAACTTATCATTACTTGATTTTTATGTTTTTTAAAATCTTGGTCATATCAATTTGTAATTTTTAGAAAAAACATAACATCTGCGTAAGTGGTAGGGGCTATGCTTCCCTGCAACCCCTGATTCTATTGGTTCTTATTCCAATTTTACAAATGAGTTGATGTCGCATTATGGGAATATTGAGAGAAATACATTTTTTGTGAAATGATAAATATTTGAGAGAGAGGTCTAATTATAAAGGAAATTAAACAATTCATAAAAATACGCAAAAAGTTAAAGGACATTAAAAAAGATAAGCTATTAGATATATTTATCGGAAGTTTAAAGCAAAGAATCCAAGATTAAGTGCATCGTTTTGTACCTATATGACTAGAACACACTTTCATTTTTTTAAGGAAAGTTTACTGTGAAAATATGGTTTGTAGAAGAATAGTCACTAATAATTGTAGTGTCATGCTCCTTTCCCTAACTTGACTCAACCAATAAGTTTGAAACCTCAAAAAATAGATGAAAAAATAGAAAAGGAATGATGTTTCAATTCTAATAAAAATTATAATACTACTTTCAATTGAGTTTAGCTTGGGTAGTTAGGAAAAATTATGTTGTCCTCCCAACACAAATTCAATTATTGCATGTGACATGTAGAGCTCATAATGAGTATTGCTTGTAATATATTCAAGACTTCTTGTTTGAGTAGCTTCTTAGGGACTGAAACATGTATAATTTTCATATGCAATATGAATACATATTTTTACATAAGGAAGTATAGTAGCTACCATAAATTTAATAAGAAGAAATTCCCTTGCAACATTTGTAAGGGTAACCACCTTCTTAGATATTTCTATGGTATTCCACATGTATTAGAATTGTGTTCTACACACCATTTTCATCACCCCTTTTCATCATCCTTTCGAGATCAATTAGATGATAAACCATCAAATTGTGATAGTACGACCCATCGAAAGAAGGGAAAATTCAAGTTTCCTTCTACGTTATGTGAAGGGAATCATCCTATTCACCTCTGTCCTGTTATGGATGAAGCCTCAAAGGTGTTGGAAAAACTTATAGCTTCTCAGCCATGACTTCTAGCTACTTACTAAAAGCTTTCTCCAAATCCTCCACTAAATGATGGAGTGAATGATCAAACTCCATCTTCAATAAATCCCAACTTCTCTGAACATGGATTTTATGAGTTGTTATCCGATTAACCATTATTTGAGAAAGTGGATAAATCAATTTCATCTTCAGTCAATCCCACTTTATATGAATCTCATAATTCTCATCCCAACCAGCCATTGCTTGAGAAAGTGATTGACTCGATTCCAATTTCAATTAATTGCACATTTTCCGTAGAGAGTGAGAATGATACCACTCAAGTTCTTCTAATTTCTTTAGATTGTACCGAATAAGGGAAAATTTATATCATTCCTACGAGGTCCTCTCCAAGTAATCTACTTGTTTCCATTGATTGGAATCGTTTGACATGACCTTGTCTCCCTTATTTATTTCTCTTCCAAGTCATAATGGACATTTTTGATCGGCAGATACATGACACTATTTTTAATGAGGGGTCTTCTATTAGCATTCTATCCTTGATTTCTTGGAACTATTTGGGTTCCCTTCCACTTCTGTCTCCCACTTCGAATCTGTTTTCTTTTAATAGAAGGATCATTCAACCATTAGGGATCATTGTGTATTTTCATGTTACCTTGGGAGGGGAAAATGTATGTATTGATGTTATGGTCATCATGGGACCCTTGGAATTCAATTTTATCCTAAGGCGAGACCATGTTTATTCAACCAAAAATTTTGTGTCCAAAATATTTCGAGTGATGTGCTTCCCACATGATGGAAGGATTGTGACTATCGATCAACTTTCATTTCTTAGTCCTGATTTTGCTTCCAATCATCTTACTTCCTTAAGAATTCTAAATAAGAAAATGGTATCTCCCTAGTCACAGGTTAATTATGTCGCAATATATCTCATACCCTTACCTAGTATTAAATAGGCGCCTCTCATTATTTTCCCAACTTCTTTTGACCTAGATCCAATAGAGATAAGGCAGGTGATTTACTGGTGACATTGGAGGCTGATATTTCTTTTGGATTCCTTGATATGTATCCTTTCCAGAGCATTTTTATTTCCTCTGATTAGAACCTCTTGGAAACTATGGTCTTTTATAGGCCATGATCAAGGAATAAGGAACTAGAGTAGAGTTCCTTTTCTTTTTTCAAGCTCGTTAAAAAAATAAACAAGGCGGCATAAAAGAGTTCATTTTCTTGTGTCAAACTCATTAAAAAATGAAACAAGGTGTCAGAGCAATGTTCCCTTTCTTGTGTCAAGTTTGTTAAAATATAAAATAAGGTTTTATGAGAATAGTTCTTTCCCCGTGTTAAGCTCGTTAAAAAAATAAATAGATCTCCCTCTAATTTGAGTCTTTGATTAGATCCCATAAATATCAACTCGAGTATTTTACTTCATCTTAGAAATTAACCTTCATTCCATCTACCCATTAGTCACCATTAGTCTACTTAGGTGAATGAAATGAATCTTGGGGGGGCATGTTCTTAGAATTAATTTATTATGTTTGGGGCATGAAAACCAATCTCAAACATAGTTTTCCTTTGTTTCAAGATTGTGTATAAATGAAGCTACTTTCAACCATATTTTCCCATGTTTCAAGCTTGTGTAAAAGTGAAACCATTCCCATTTTATCCCATGTGATTGCATTTTTTTATTAGAATGTTTCTAAAATAAGGGCCTTGGTTTTATCATTCCATCATCATCATTTTCCTAGTTGATCATTCACTTTCACTTGGCTTTCCATCCTTTCCCAAGGAACTAACGTGATGAGTGGTCTTATTAGCCAACCTCTTTACCTTTACATATTTTGATTAGTTCCATCATGATCAGAACTAGTTGCTACCTTCTATAACACTAGTTCCTCTAGGTGGAGTCCTCTTTCATCTCTTTTCACACTCCCTAAACATGAAAAGGTTATCTACCACTTTTCTTTTCAAAATCGTTAAAGTAAATGAAAAGATGTATGCTTAGTATAATTTTAACCCTTTTCTATATGGGATAGAATATTTACGATAAAGGAATATTTTAGTGAAACATAGCTAAAAGGTTATCCTAAGTATAGTTTTCTGGCTTTTAGGACTCAAGAAAATAAATTTATGAAAGGAACCTTTGGAGTTTTATTTTTCACCTCTTTTTAGAACTCTCTAAAAATGAAAAAAAGTTGAGTTACACCTCCGTTGGACTCATAGAATCATCAAACAACATTGCACTCGTTGAAAACGATGGGGCTGAACCAATCCCTCTCGGGGTTAGCTAAAAATACTCAGAAGGATTCATCCAAAGGATGAAATTATAGATCGAACATATGTTATCCTATTGAAGCTTGTTAGAAATAAAGAGGTACTCACTAGAAATAGTTGGGGAAATTGAGAAAATGGGATACTTAACCTATTAATGGCAGTGAGTCAGCCTTAGACATGACACTCTTTCACTTCATCTTTGTGATTGTTGGGTTGTGAAATATCCTTTCCTCTTTGGTTAATCACACCATATAAAAAGCCTCCATAATAGGTTTTAGGTCAATGTTTCCAACTCCATAAAGTGTCATCAATATGTTCAAGAAAATTCTTTCAGTTCATATCTACTACGATAATCGTAAGCCTTCTTTGGTGTCTGTCATTACTAAACCATCTCTTCATTAACATCATTGTGTCTCAAATATTGATACCCATTTCATGCCATTGATGGAGGATACATCAAATCCTTCTTACGATGGGCTACATCCTATCAACATCAACTCATTATCTAGAAAGCTGACTTAGAAAATCTATTTGGTATCTTGACGCTTGCATACCTCAATGGAAATTTTTCTCACTCTCGATGATATGTCTTCATCATTTCCCTTCGACAGAAATATTATTCATGGTGTTTAACATTGACCCATGTATTCAAACCACATAGATTGTACTAGAGTACCTTGAGACAAATTAACATCATGAGTGGTTTCTCTCACGTCCGTTAACAACTTAAATCATTGGCTAGTAATCAGATGGTGTCTATCATGTTTAAATTCAACTCATTTATTCTCGTGGTTAGACTCATACATCAAGTTAGAAGTCCCTAGATCTAGTTCCATCAATCCGAATTGTGACTTCAAGATTCATATAAGATTACAATGTATGATGGATATTGTCATACATACATTCATCCAAGCATGGTTCCACATTTTCTCATCAATGGATGATACTTCTTGATCATTGTACATATAATATTGGCTTATATTATAAGCATGGGTAGGCCTACCTCAATAATTATATAATGATTATAATATGTATTTTAACATATGATGATCTCAAATGATTTTCTATTAATCTAGACTTCTCACAAGGTAAAACACTTCAATTCTGAGCCACTACTTCTGAATTTAAACTTTAGGGGGTAATCTGTTACAGGTCATTTTTTCATATGAGCCCAAAATTGCTGAAAACTAGATCAATCGACATCCTTGAACACTTTTGTTATAATCCTCCTGCAAAGCCCTAAGCATGAATTCTTCAAAAAGTATGAGTTTCTGGGACTATATTCTAAAAAACCATATTTGTAGGCCTAGTGCACCCTGTCTTCTTGTCCATAAGAATTGAGTGAAAGCTGCATACCCAAGTATTAGCACTGACTAGTGTACGTTCTTTCCTTCTACAAATCCATTGATTCTAGAAATTTGGGAAAAATAAAAAATAATGTCGAATATTCTCCTTTGAGAGGCTTCTGAGGTAGTTTTAACTATTTACCATGTATAGAGTTCTCGAATTCCTATCTAGTACTATCTTGGAGACCTTATCTACTATCTCTTGAGTATATCCTCCCTCATAAGTGGGTCTCAAGCCTAGATTGGAATATCCTAAATTACCATGTTTCCCTATAAATTTACTACCTCCCATGGAGTCTGGGTTAGCTTTTGGAGATTTCTCGGTTGGATTTTGGAGATTGTTAGTGCCCTCATGATTCTATTGTGAGTTTGAGGAATCATCACCCATTTGCATTAAGTTTGAGTGTGAAGACAAGGAAGGAAAAATCAATTAGGGAGACATATACAAAGTCAGCTTCTATTTACGGTTTTAACTCTCACCTTTATTAGTTGATACAAAAAGAATCATGTTTTCCAATGCTTGTGTAACATGTATGCACTTTTATTTCAATGCTATGATGACTCGTTGAATGAATATATAGGATTATGCTATGTGGATTTTTTATTTTCTTTGCTTGTTACATTCATTATTGCAAGTTCCATTCATAGCTCGTGAAGCTAGTATTGGAGCTTACAAGCGAAGAGGAGAGAAGGACTTGTTATAAATTCTAGGTAGGCTCCTTTTCCATATTCCAATCTATATGAGGAAATCACTGATTTTTTTGTCCTTTCTTGTTCTAGATGATACCACTAGATCTAGGGATTTCATTTTTGTTCCTATAAGTGAAATTCCATATAACAAAGGGGAATAAATCAATAATTGGAACAATCATAAGGTCTAGAGCTGTAAGATAATATTATGAATTAATTGACATAGATACTCCGTAGGTACTCAAGATATAAGGATATATATATATATATATATATATATATATATATATATATATATATATATATATATATATATATATATATATATATATATATATATATATATATATATATATATATAAAGTAAAAATTATAGTTTTCATACTTTTGTAGCTGAATTTGAAAAAGAGTTTTGATTATCTAGTGTATTTGTCATTTTAATTGATGTTTGAAAACCAAATGACTTCCATAATCAAAATAAAATATAGAAAAGAAAGAAATGTGATATATATATATATATATATATATATATATATATATGAAAAAAAAAATCAACACAAAAACTTCAAGAAAATAAAAAAGATAACTAAAAAGGGAAAAAAAGGACAAAAATCAAACAACAAAAGTAATACTCATAAATAAAAATAAAAATATATTATAATAAAAAACATAAAAATTAATAATAAAAAATATACAATGTTATTTATTAATAAAAACCCAATAGTACAAAGCCCAAATGATTTTGAAAAGGAAACATATAAAAATTTTAAAAACCTCCTAACAACAAGTTGAGAAAATGGAGATTATGAGACCTTTCTACAACATCTTCCCAATAAGATAAACACTGATCAAAATATGGAGCTCATACAAGAAATTGAAGAAGATGAAATTGAAAAAGATGTTTGGAGTCTTCACAAAGAAAAGGCACCAGGTCTTGATGGTGCTTTCGATAGACAAAATTGGAATATAATCAAGAAGGACCTAACTAGAATGTTAAGGAATGCATTCAAGAAAAAATGTTGGGTGGATTCCCTAATTCATCCTACTTGTCTCTAATTATGAAAGATGCCAAGCCTTCCTCCTTCAATCGATTTCGACCTATTTCATTGTGCAACACTTCTTATAAAATAATCAAAAATATCATAGCCAATCAAATAACGAAACTTCTTCCTGAAATCATATTGGAAAAGCAAGGTGGTTTTGTGCCAAATGGATAGATCCTTGACAATATGTTGATTGTCTAAGAAGCCTTACATTCAAGTATGTTAAAGAAAGAGCAAGGAATCATCATAGAGCTAGACATGGTGAATGCATTTGATCGAATAAGATTAAACTACCTAACTGTTGTCCTCAAGATATTTGGTTTCTCAAATGATATCAACGACGTAAACTGTGAAACAGGAACTATAAACTCAAAACAGGGACTCTAGCCAAAAAACCCAAAAAGACATGGAAAAAGAACTCCTAAATGAAAAGTGGTGATGCTGGAATAACATTTTTTATTTCTGAGTTAAATATTCAACATCTTTAAAAAATGGGAGTGAAAACCAATTTTTATGTACCAAAAACACCCTCAAAACGAAAAGTGAAGGTGTTCAAATATCAATTTTTTTTTTCAAGGACAAATTTTCAACCTTTTGAAATGCCATGTGAAAGATAAAATATCATCACTCCAAAAGAACATAAAATTTCAAAAGAAAAAAGAAAACAAAAATTTACATATAAAAACAAGAGTAAAAAAAAAAAAAAAAAAACGAAAAAAAAAACAACAGTTAAAAAAAAAAAGTAGATAAAAATATATACTAGAAAAGAATATAAAATTAAAAAAGAAGACAAGAAATCAAATATATAAAATTATATCAAAAAGTTAAAAAGAAAGTCACACATAAAAATAGAAAAAGAAAACAAAAAACAAATTAACCTAGAAAGATGAAGATAAAAATAAAAATATAAAAAATGTAAAGAAATAAATAATTAAACTATAAAAAATATAATTAAAGAAATAAAATTAGCGAAAGAAGCAAAAAAAAAAAATTACTTTATTAGACAATTTAAAAAAAAAAATTACATTTAAAAACCACATTTCAAAAAATAAATAAAATTAAAAAATTAAAAAATAAGCAATGCAAAAAAATTCAAAATTCAAAATAAAAATATTAGAAAAATAAAAATAAAAAGCAATCATAAAAAAATAAAAAAGAAATGAGAAAAAAATAAAAATAAAAACATTGAAGAAAATAGAATTAAAATATCTAAAAAAAAAGTAAAAAAAAACGTAAAAAAAACCTAAAACAAATTAAAAAAATAATCACAATTAAAATTACTAAAAAAACATAAAAAAATAAAAAAATGAACACTCATATAATTAAAAAAAGAAAAATTAAAATAACTTATAAAACACAAAAAAAAGAGAAAAAAGAAAAAGTAAAAAGCAAAAAACAAATTAAAAGTGAAAAAAAATAATAACAATTATAAAAAAAATAAAAAATTTTCTGGCCCTCAAGCCTTTGGGCGGGCTCAATTGTCGGGAAAATCCAATTCTCGGAATCAGATTTACCCCAGCGATTGGACAAATTTGATTCTCAGAATTGGATTGGTAGGTTAGCGGGGAAAATTCGATTTTGAGAATCGGATTTGCCCTGCCGGTCTACAAATCCGGTCCGGTAGGGCAAATTTGATTCTCAGAATCAAATTTCCCCCATCGCCTTGCAAATTTGATTCTGAGAATCAGATTTGCTTGGTCGGTGGGGCAAATCCAATTCTCAGAATCAGATTTTATCTACTGGCATGGAAAATCCGATTCTGAGAATCAGAATTTCCCGGTCGATGGAGAAAATCTTATTTTGAGAATTGGATTTGCCCAGCCTACGGGGAAAATCCGATTGTCAGAATTAGATTTTCCCTATCGGGCTGGCAAATCTGATTCTCGGAATTGGATTTTCCCAATCAGACGTGCAAATCCGATTCTAATTTGATTCTAAGAACTAGATTTTCCCCACCGGCCTACAAACATGATTATGAGAATTAGATTTTCCCCTCCAGCCTGAAAATTTGATGCTGATAATCGGATTGGCTCCGCTAGCATAAAAATCTAATTCTTAGATTTGGATTTGGCCAGAATTAGATTTGCGTGGACGTGCAAAGTCAATTTTCAGAATCAGATTCGCCACACCGGGTGGCCGGCTTGGGCCGACAGAGCTTAGCCGGCTCCGTTAGACCACGACAGCTGCCCCTCCGACCACCCGACAGGGAATAAGCTCCTAAAAAGCCCAACGGGTGGCCGCTATGAGCCAACAGAGCTTGGCCAGCTCCGCTGGCCCACGATGGCCACGCTCGGGGAACTCGACGGCGCTGGCCGAAGTTGATTCTAAGAATCAGCTCCAGCAAGCCTCATCGGGTGGCCTGAGGGGCGACTGTCATGGGTTAACAGAGCTTGGCCAGCTTCGTCGGCCCACGAAAACTACCCTAAGGAAAACCAACTACTATTTTTTTTATTTTTATTTTTTAATTTTAAATATTTAATTTATTTTTAAATTTAAATTTAAATTTTTATGATTTTGTTTTTTTTTTAATTTTAATTTTAATTAATTTTTTTATTTTAATATTTTTTTAATATTATGATTTTGTTTTTAATTTTTTTCTTTAATAAAATTATGTGATTTTCACTTAGTGTTTTAAGATAAGAAAAAAAGACGTTAAAAAAGTAAAAATTAAAAATTTGTATATCGTGATTTTGACTTCATTCTTTATGTGAATGATTTAATTTTTGGGAAAAAATTGTTGTTATTATTAATATTTGACATAAAATTCATAAAAATTGTTAATTTTATACTTATTTTGGTTAATTTTTTTTCAATAAAAAATAATTTATTTGACATGTCACTTTTGGCAAAAAGACTGAAAATGTGTATTTTTCAGTTATATTTATATTCAAAATGTGTATTTTTATGTAAATTGTTAAAAAATATTGCTTTTTTAGTGACACGTATTTCATGGGAATGGAAATATTATATAACAATATATAATTAGATAGAAGATTGAAACTTTAAAATTTTGTTTTTTTTTTAACACTACGAAAAATCAAATATCTCACTACAAAAAAAAATGAAACAAAGAAAAAAAACCGATTAAAAAAAAAAATAAAAAAAAAATATATATATATATATATATATATATATATATATATATATGTAAGTGAAGAGGAATATGACAAGTACTTCAAAAATTGTTGAATTCAGAAAATAATTGTTAGCATTTAATACATTAGAAAATTGAATGTAAAAAATAAGTCTTCTAAAAAAAAGGGAAGATGTTGGCATCAACACTTTTCAAAATCAACATAAAAAACAAAAACATTCTAAAAATAATGTTTATGCTTGGTACATTAGAAAATTTAATGTGTAAAAAACATGCTAAAAAAAGAGTATTCCGAATGTGCACTTTTCAAAATAAGATGATTTTTTGCTACCTAAAAAAAACCAGTAATCATTTCCGTTCCCGTTTCAAAGTTTACATTGTTGATCATTGAAGTCATCAGAGCATCCATTGTGGGCCCTTATATAGCCCTTCTGAAAAATGGAAGGAAAATTGGCTCCCGAGGGTTGAGGCAAGGTTGTCCCCTATCTCCATTTCTATATATAATAGTGGCATATTATTTAAGTTGGCCTTTGGAGAAGAGTAGGAGAGAGATATTACTAACCGTCCTCCACATCCCCCACAGTGTTAAAACCATCAATCACTCCTTGTTTACTCATGACACACCGTTTATGGGTGGGGCATCATGCATTATCACCAGAAGGTTTAAAAAAATGTTGGAGAAATTCATGGAGGCCTCATGTCAGCTACTAAATAATGAAATTTTTTGAATCTATGGCTAGAACGTGCCCCATGGCACCCTACAAAGAATATCTCATATTTTAGAGATTCCATCAGAAGAAAATCGGAGCCATTTCCATTATCTGGGACTCCCTATATTAAAATAAATCTGAAGACAGAACTATAGAGTACCCAAGTTGAAAAAATGAGGAAAAAAATTTGAAGTTGGGGAATGCAATGGCTAAATTTTGCGGGTAGAGTGATTCCGATCAAAGACATTCTCACAGTGCTACCAATTTACCAATATGCAAAAATCTTGGCACTAGTCATCACCCACAAAAAAATAGAGAGAATAATAAGAGGATTCTTTTGGCAAGGAGGAAATACTGAAACCAAAAAGTTCAGTTTCGTAAAATGGGATCAGGTAAGACTTCCCTATGAAAAGGAAGGTCTAAGTATAAGGTTACCTAGAAATATGAATGCAGAAATTGGAGAAAAAATTATTTGGAGACTTATCACTAGGAAATATTATTTTGGAAACAAGTCCTTGCCTCAAAATATATGAATCGACACCAAACTCTTCTCCTATATGGAAGTGCTCCAACTAGACCATGCTCGCAAGTCTAAAATATTGTTAAAAAAGTATTTCCCATCATCATAAAGCATACCTATAAGCTCCTTTGAAACGTAATAAGTGTTATACTATGGGATGATAGAATAATGGGGAATTCTCCAAATTCTTCCTATATTGATCTCCATGACTTAAAAAGGTGGATGAGAGCTAAGGGGTTGATCACCTTGCACTCTATCTCTCACTGGCAGAATCGAAATTGGGTGGATTGGCACATACCCAACTTTTCACATAACTTGAAAAGTCGATGGGATTCATTAGTCATCTGACTTAAGGGAGTAGTGCCAACTAATCAGGAGCCCCAATACACCTTCATTTGGGACCCGAGTGGAGGAGATTTCTAAGTCAAATAATGGTATATGACCATTCAAGTACAACAAAATAATCAAGATTGGGCACCATGGAAGTCAACATGGAAAGTTTAATGTTTTCCCAAAGTTAAAATATTTATCTGGACTTTTTTGAAAGGTAAAGTCCTTCCACCAGACAACCTCAAAAGGAAAGGCTTTTCGGGTCCCTCAAATTTCCCCATGTGTTTGAATGGTGAAGAAAGTATACTGCACCTTTTCCTTGATTGTCCCTTTGTGAAAGAATGTTGGAACTTGCTAGCGAGCCCATTGGAAATCAACCTAAATTTCTCAATCACTTTTAATTATTTCTTCATAGATTGGAAATGAAATTATCCCTATTCTCTAAAGTAGAAGTACACCATTAAAATATTTTGGGGAAGTCTGTCATCCTTCCTCTGCTGGAAAAACTAGTTATCTAGAAATCAACAAATCTTCAATAGTCAAACACCAAATGTTGGCAGAGTTCTATCAAAGACATGGGAGCTCACAATAGAATTTTTAAACATGAAAGGCTTGAGAGAAATTGACAACAGCCATCTCCAGTAGGAAGAGAGGATATGGATAAGCTTTGCAATAGGCACACGCATCTGGAAAAGTAGTCCCAAAATAAAAACTCCCAATCAAAATTGGAAAATAAGATTAAAATGGGATGATTTCATTTTGTGGATGAAAAAATTGAACAAGCACTACCTCCTCTTTGACGAGGCATCAAAAAAAAATCCAGGTAGATCAGGTGAAGGGGGAATTCTCCTACATCCAGGTGGAACCAATATCATCACCTATGAATGGGGGTTAGGAAAAATCTCCACCAACACAACTAAAGAATATAGTTTACTTATGGGCACCATGATCCTAAAAAAAATGAAAATAAGGAATTCAATAACCATGGGAGACTCAACTATAATTATTTAATCCATGCTCAACTTGAGAACTCCTCCAAATGCTGCAATGGGAGGAATATTCAACAGAATTAGAAAAAATCTGATAGATTTGGGTAGTGTCACTTTCAAACACATACTGCTAGAAAATAATAGAAGTGAGGATCACCATGCCAACCAAGTAGCAGCTTAGCTCGAACAAGAAACACAAATCCAAAATGAATTTTTTTTCACCCCAATAGTTTAGCAAGGTATGCTTCCCTCCCCTGTCATAGTCTCATTGTAACAACAATAGAATTTTGACAACAAACATTAACAGGGACTCCAGTCTGAAAAATTATCCTTCCCAGAATTGGTATAATTATAGTCCTTCCTGCAATGCTATACTCAAGCCTAACAGGTATTGTCGAGCGAGTGAGTTAATCCGCCTCATCTCTTTCATATTCTCTCCTTTGAATAGCATCAACCTTGGCTTATTCCTCTCTATCAGGTTCGATCCTTCTCCTATCGACTTTGTCTGCTATAATTTTGTGTTTTTAAGCATAATAGTGCAAGATCCTCTAGATTGAGCTCTATCCATCTCCCTTTTCCTGTCATGTTTGATCATTGTCAAGAGTATGCTCCCTAGCAATCTCGAACACTCCTTTCTCTTCGCGTTGTCTTCCCCTTCCATCCTACCTTGAACCCATCCCTCTCCATCCTTTACGATCTCAACTCTCCATCCTCTAGCCCACTCATCTAACAGTAGGTTACCTCTATCTTGAGCTTCTCGTTCGAGCCCAACAGTGCTTCATTAAAATGCTTATTGTCCCTTCTTCTCCATCAGCTTCATTTCGGCTCTGTTTTTTCTTGCTTCTCTCTCTCTGTATTAAGTTTCCCTCTGCGCAACCCTGCATATCTCTTTCCAAAGTATCCCTCACTGTCATCCTAGATTTTGTTGAATTTAGAGCTATTCTCCCCAAGAGGTGTGAGATACTCCAATCAACAGTGCAATTATGGAGTGTCGGCATAGTCCTTCACCTAGTAATCAGAGTGCATATGGGAGCACAACGAATTCTCTTTGTCTCCAACGCATAGAGGGATCATCACTCTACCTCTCACCATCAAAATATTGACGAGAAGTCTCTTCGGAAACTCGTAATGGATATGAACTCAATAGAAATAACCTCTCAAAATGAGAAATGTATCTTGAGTAGAGCCAACAAATACATGATGGACAAAGTAAGAGAGACAACACAAGAATTGAAGTTTAAGGTAAGATCAGAGAATTTGGCCTTGAATAGGCAGCATGAAGGACGGAAGGAAAAAATAGTTGCTATAAATGAATTCTCTAATCATCAAGGAATTAACGAAGGGCACAACAAGGGCACATCAAGGGTACTACAATGGCATTGCGAGGGCACAACAAAGGCACAACAATGACACAACAAGGGCACAACAAGGGCACATCACAACAAAAAATGCTCTAATCAATAACTAGTAGATCTCAGAATAAAAAGAAGGATATTCACTCGGCATATATTATTCCTTTTCCATTATGTTATGTAAATTTTCTTCTCTCCTTCTTCAGTTTGTAAGGCAGTATGTTAAAAACGTAGTAGGAAATTTGGGAAATTTTGGAAACAAGGCTTTAGGTAACCGGGACTGCACTCCTGCACTAATCTGCTTAAGCCTACTCCTCTTTAAAGCCTCCCTTTAATGGGAGCTTGATCCTTTTCTTTTTGGAATAGATATCACAATAACCAACTTTGTAAAAAAAAAAACCCAATAGTACAAATCCTATAGTAAATTAAAAAATATTATTATAAATAGTAATAAATTAATTAAAATATATACAAATAAATAGGAAAAGAAAAAAGATTAATAATAAAATTGTCAATTATTGCAACCTAAAAAAATAAATAAAATAGATATGTAATTAAAAAAAAAATAGGAACAAGAAAAAATACCAGAAAGAAATAAAATAAAAAAATAAGAAATAAAAAAATAAAGAACAAGAATAAGAATATGAAAAGAATAAGACACCAAATAGAAAAATCCATTTTAATTTATTACTATTATCATATGACATATGAATTTACTATATAATTATTATATTTTTTTTATACTTTATTAAGTGTTTATTATAATTATTAAGATTGTTTTGTTATAATTGTTGTTTTTTGTTGTGTTACTTTTGTATTTTTTAATGGTTTCCTCCTTCGTTTATTCACTTAGGTTTTCTATTTTAATATTTATATGTTGTTAATTTCACATTTTATATTTATTGATTTAATCATACCACATATGTTTGTCTTTTGGTTTTGAATATGTGTTGTCTAGGTAAATCCCCTCTGTGGATAGAGGCAATCCCTCTAGCCCTAGGGTGGGTCTAGCAACTACGAGAACATACTAACATCTACCTTCCTAGATTGTAAATGAAATTTAGAGCAAGCAAGATGACCTACCTCTTTCTGATGCTATGTTGTTGTCTTCTATCGAAGCTTCTTGATCCGTCGCTCTCCTCAAGCTCGATACACGCTAATACCAACGTTCGATTACCTGTACAGACAGTCAAGACACCATGACAAGTGTAAAAACATGAAAAATATAAAACAATTACAACCTATCTAACTGATCAAGGAATGTTATAAATCTCATTATAAATGAAAACAATAGTGGAAGATAAACATCAGATGCATTTTATTATGATAAAGACAAGGGGAGTTTAAAACCAAGCCGTGGTGTTGAGGCTCTCCTTTGGCAGATCTGTATCCAAGCACGTTTGTAACACCCTTACCCACAAAGGTCCAAGATCTCACTATGTTCTCAACACACAAAAACAATCACACTCTACATTATTCTCCCGAAGCTATAATTGCTTCTCCTTTCTATCATCACTAACTAACTAAGGTTGTAGAGCTGAAGGAGGTCTCATTATATAACAATGGAGGAGGAGGTTATGGGCCCTCAAATAATGGGAAAAGAGCTTATCCTTTGGAGTAGTTCCTATTTCTTGGGAACAAGAAGCCAAAAGGGGAATTCCTCGGCCATATCCTAAAAAGACAAACTTCCAGCTCACTGCCTCACGAAGCTTCTAGTCGTGGAAGCTTCCTTTCTATTTAAAAAGGTTTCCAAAATAGGATCAGTGCGGGTCTGACATTAAGACAGAATGCCAATCGACTCGGGCCTAAGTGTAACTCTCTACTATCGGTGCAACTCAGACACTAAGAGAAAGCGCCAACCTTGAAAACCAGGTTTTTACAAGGAACATTCAAAAAAGTTGTAAAGGGAGATGAATTGGCAGAAAAAATGTGGTTCAAGGGTATGTATTCCATGTGTGGAAAGTATAAAAGTGTCACTATATGGGTCCTCCAGGATCAAGGAACGGGGAGTATAGGGAAAGTGAAAAATTGTTGAGTAACAGATGCCCCCTAAAGTATGAAGTCCAGACATGAGTGAGGGTTGAAATTATTTACAATTACGTGCAAGGAACCAGACGTTGTTGTTGGGATATCTGCAAATCAAGCATAGATACATATACATAACTGGAATCTCTGATGAAAATACATGAATCAAGGTATAGGCGCAACTATCCATCAAGAACATGATCATGTGAATGGATCCTCGACATGGACGCAGCCATCCAAATGAAGGGATCATATGAAATAGATCCACGGCATGGGCGAATCCATCTATGTAGAGAGGATCAAAACGAGAGAACCCATGGTATGGTCACAACCATCTGTGTAAAGAATGATTTATATAATCATGAATAACTCATGACTCCTCGTAACCTGGACTTTTGTGATCAAAATCGAGGGTCTTTCCCTCCAACACCACCCAATCAAAGTACAAATTACAAGATGTGAATATATGTGTTGAAGTCGAACATGATAGAAAATCACTTAATTACCAGTCAATGATGTGAATCATTAACAAGTGTGAGAGAAACCACCAATAATGAAAATGGCTCTCAAGGTACAACAGGTACAATCCATGGAATTTGAAAAGTGATCTAATGTCGAACACCCATAGAATCACTCGATTGAAGGCCAATGATGTGGACCTGTCGTCGAATGTGAAGAACCTTCCATTAAGGAATGCAAGCTCTAAGGTACTAGAAAGGAGTCTCTAAATTAGCTTCCCAGATAATGATCTGAAGTCGACGGAAAGTGATCCATCAAAGGAGGGTCATAATGAACCCCAAATAATCGACACAAAACAGATGATGTAATATGAGTGTGAATCGAGACTGAAACAAAGGATCAAAAAATGTACAGACTGCAGAAGGATTTTCTCTTAACATATCAGCGACATGACTTTGGAATTTGGCAGCATTCGACTCAAATAGGATCACAGGTCATGTCAATAAAATTGGTAATCGAATGAGAGGCAAACGGATTTCCCAAACCCATGGAGGAAAAGTGACAGAGTGAAGATATCCCAACCTAACACGAACTGTAGATAAGTTTCATGTCCAAGAGTGACATATTGCCGAAAAAACAGATGAATAACTTCCATTTTTCCCCCACTATTTCTAGCAATTACCTCTTTATTTTTACATAATTTTGAAGAGGATAGCATATGCTTGTCATATAATTTTGTCCTTCAGTCAAATCCATCCTAGTACATTTTATGAGTCCTAGGAAGGAGGAACTCAGTAACTTCATGGTGACAATTCTCAATGTGATATAGAGTTTAACGAGTTTGACAAAGGAAGAACTTGGCATCTTTTAATGTTTAGAGAGCTTGAAAATAAGTAGAAAAGAAAAATCCAGCATGTCCCTTTTCGTAGGTAGTATCACAGATCCAAAAAGGTAGAAAAAAATATCTCGGAAAACCTCTTAGTCTCGATAGGCTAAGGTATTCCTTTTTCGTAAATAATCTAGCCCAACCTGAAAAAGGGGTAAACGTATACTGGGTAGATATCGTTTCACATCTATTTAACAAGTTCAAAATGATAAGAGTCTCGACAATCTTTTCAATTTTCGAGAGTTAGAAAAGAGCTGAAAGATGACTCCTCCTGGAGGAACGAGTGGTATAAACAGTAGCAACTGGTTCCGGTGATGGTGGAACTGCTCAAAATAAGTAAAGGTTAAGAGGCTGGCTAACAATACCACTCATTGCAGCAGTTCCTTAGGAATGGGTAAAACAATCACGTGAAGGCATATGATCGGCCAAGTAGATGGTGATGATGGAATGAGAAAACCAAGGTTCATATGGAAAAATAGGCTAATAAAATGGCAATCACGAGAGGTAAAATAAGAATTGTTTCATTTTTACAAAAGCTTGAAATCAAGAAACTCTGCGTGAAGTTGGTTTCATTTTTACACAAGCTTGAAACAAAGATAAGATGTGCTTGAAACCAGTTTCATTTTTACAAAAGCTTGAAATGGAAACAAAGTATGCTTCAAAATTGGTTTCATTTTTACACAATCTTGAAACAAAGATAAACTATGCTTTAAAACTAGGGAAAAACAAGCATGCCCCCAGCATGGCGACTCAATTCGAGGTACATGCCCCCCAAGCTTCAGTCCATATGAAAGGAAGATGAAGTGAAGGATCAAATTAAGAGATCAAGAGAAAGACTCGACTGGATTTTACGATATTGTATCAAAGACTCGAAGTGAACATGCACATGTTTCATTTTTTAATGATGTTGACACAGTAAAAGAACTATCCTCAAGACCAACTTGTTTCATTTTTTAAGGAGCTTGACACAAGAAAATGAATTTTGCTCTGAAAGAAGATTGTTTCATTTTTTAAGGAGCTTGACACAAGAAAATGAATTCTTCTCTGAAAGAAGATTGTTTCATTTTTTAAGGAGCTTGGCACAAGAAAATGAATTCTGCTATGAAAGAAGATTGTTTCATTTTTTAAGGAGCTTGACACAAGAAAACGATCTATGCTCCGACGACCTTGTTTCATTTTTTAAGGAGCTTGACAGAAGAAAATGAACCGTGCTTTGATGAGTTTCTTTCATTTTTTAAGGAGCTTGACACAAGAAAACGAACTATGTTCCGAAAAGCTTGTTTCATTTTTTAAGGAGCTTGACATAAGCAAATGAACTATTCTCCGATGACCTTGCATCATGATGAGTAAGAGGTCATGGCTTCCAAGAGGTTCACATATGATGGGAGAACAACATCTTGGAAATATGGATCGAATTCCCCCAGTAGATGGCACATGACAACACAATCACTGGATGAGGGTACTGAACAAGTGACCACATAATTAACCTGTGGCGAGGAAGATACAACTGGCAGATAAAAATCCAGCAGAGATGATGGCAGACCATCTGCCACCTCCAAAATAAAGAATGAAAGATGATCAATGGTCACAATCCGACCTTTGTGTGGAAAAAATATCACATGAAAGAGGGAGGAGACAAGTGCACCCATGGCATAAGCATAGTCACTCCCCAAGAGTAAATTGAAATCCAAGGGGCCTTGAACCACCATCACGTCTATATAGATGTTTTTCCCTCCCAAAGTAATAGGAAACTTTGGAAGGATCCCTAATGGTTGGCTGGTTCCTCTGTTAAAAGCCACCAGATTCTGTGTAACAGGCACAAGTGGTGGAGAACCAAAATATTGCCAGGTATTGGAAGACAGAACACTAATAGACACACCTTCATCTATAATTGTGCTAGGTACAATCATATAGAAGACATGTACCATGATCTCAAAAGGCACACAAGAAGGAATACGGTATCCTACGAATCGACTCTAATCAAAAAAGCGATCAAACTACTTGGAGGGGGTACCATTGAACTGAAATGTTCATTCCCTGGTGTTACAGGAGCAAGAGGGGCATCCTCTAGGACCTCTATTATGGGAGTAGGAGGAGAAATTTTTTGAATTACAGGGATGGGAAAATCTTTCTCCAAGTCTGAGGAATTCGAAGAAACAAGATGAACGTGGGGGGGATGAGATCCAATATCGATGGAAAGGACATGATGAACCATGGGTAGGACCAGATCGACTAATTCCACGACCAATGGTTGGAAGGGTATGGATTCTTGAATTTTAATTTCTGGGGGAATGGGATCGACCAAGGATGACTCTTGACCGATCATTGAATCAACTAGCGAAGGACCCGAGGAAAGCTTTTGGTAACCAATCGAAAGGCAGGGTGCAGAAATAGTCGGGTTGTCCAACAATCTCGTGGCTTCATCCATCTATGGAAAAAGGTGAATTGGGTGATGCCCCTCACAAAACTTACAGGGAGTCATAATCTTACCCTGTTTCTTATGATTCTTATCAGTACTACTCGAAGATGTGCCACCAATATGACTTCAAGAAGCCAAAGGCAACGACAGAAAACCATTGGACCATACCTCAAGCACCTTGGGAATGCCAAGGGAGTCTCAAAGAAGGTGGTCACCTTTGCCCAACATGCAAGGAAACTTGACTTTCTGTGGAAGGTTGGATGGTTTATCGATGGAAGGTGTCTTAGGAACAATAGCTGCAGCATTAGCCTCTTGCTTATCTGACTTCTTCTTTTTCTTCTTCTTATTCTTCTTCTTAGCCACCTGGTTACTAGAATCCAGACTTTCACTAGGCGAAGTAGAAGAGGAGGACAAAGGAATAGGTGAAGAAAGGGAGAGGTCCACCTTAGAATAAACATGACATTGTTCAGGTGGAGGGGATGGTTGTACAGAGGGCGGAACACTCGAGACTACAGAGGTCAAGAATAACCAAATAGGTAACCCAACAGTTAACCTAGGTAGGGACATTGTTTCCATATAAGGAGCACCAACATTTCCAAAAGAAGGAAAAGGACCAGGATTCCCTTTGAAGGGGATTCCTTGGTTGGTAAACTCCTGGAAATTTTCCATTTGGAAACAACCGTAAAACAAAACACTAAGGAAAGTGACTTTAACTAGGAATATTTCGTGGGCAATTAATATTTTAAGAAACTGAAACAAAACTCTATCGTTTCATATTTTAAGAGTCGAGAAATATGCAAAAGTTGACTCTATCACATTTAGGTTGAACGAGTGTGAAAGGCAAGCACTCGATGAACTTTTCACTTCTAGAGAGTCACAAAAAGACCAAAATGACTACTCAAGTAATCTAAGCAAGAGGGTGTACCAAGATTTTGTGAACTACAATATACACCTTGATGATCAAATGAAAGAGAAGTAACCAACGACTTGATGTACGTGCAAGCAGTCTCCCCGAATGTTGTGTTCGGTGTATCACGGTTACAGGGTGGCAGAATTGGCTTCCTATGGATAAAGGATTATAGCCTATGAGGGTATCCCTTTATATACGTGATGGTACGGGGAGCACAAGTCCGTAGTAGCACTCTCTAATGCCAGATGGCGAACGATAGCTACTAGGTTTAACGATGCCGGAACACGTCACTAGCCTAGACCTCTAAAATATTTGCATCAGCTGTCAATGCTTCCTTATATTGATTGAATAAATTTTAAAGTTGATATTGAATTATGTCTCAGTTTTGAGGCCCTACCACTATCATCTGAATCTCCTATATGCAGCTATATGAGAAAAGAAATATTTCAATTCGATAAATTCTATCTAGTTAAGGGAAGAGTCTCAAACAATGATGCAACCAAAATGAATACTACAAAAAAAACTTTTTCCTAACTAGATGACTGTCACTATCCCAAAAATATTCTAAAACATTCAATGATGTGAATTATGCAATTTAATCTATGCAAAATTCTCTTTTTTGAAAACTATGCAATTGTAATCTATGCACAATTTTCTTTTTCTTTTGAAACAATAACAATGCACTTAATTCATTTTTTGATGAAATGATAATCTACTTAATGCATGATTTTAATGAAAAAGAATGCACTCAATGCGATTTTAAGCTTTCAATCATTAAACAATGTAATCTAAGTTCAATGATTGATCTCAAAAAATAATTTTCAATGCAGTGTGATCTAATGCATTTTAACGAAAATAAAACTCTAAGATGAAAACTAAATGAATGAAAATTTCTTTAATCGAAGGATGAATGCAAAAGGGATGCCAACAAACACTAATAATGCAATCTTTTTTTTAAACACTTTGTAACGAAATTCCTCAAAACGCTACAAGACATAGGAGTTTAAGAACAAAGAGGAACTCTAAAGTGTGGGCTCAAAACAAGGCATTCATTCCTTTTTACATCAAGCAATCTTAGAAATAAGACTTTTCAATTGAACAATGAGCAATGTAATCTATGCTCACAAGAAAACAAGAATACCAAATGAACTCGATAGATGCTTGAAACTTGAACACTCAATAAACCAAAAAGAAAAAGGAAATCAACTAGAGATGGCTCACCAAGAAAGGACACTGACTCAATTAGCAGGGTGAGGTCCCGCGAAGCATGCAACCAGGCAATTGATGCACAGTCCTAGAAAAAACTAGGATGTAAGGATGCACACATGAATAGGAAAAACAACCAAAAAAAAAACCAAAAATCCAATCAAACCCACTTGAGTGAACGGGAGAACATGTAAATCATATAGAGAAAAGGACAGGAAGGGCAAGATGCACTGGTGAAGGACTTAGGGAAAAATATTAATTTTTCACACACCGTATAATTGACACGACTTTTGTGGGTGAAACTAGTGCCAAGTGGCGTGACTTGCTAACTGAAAAATAGCCCCAATGGCCAATTTATGTGACTTGCTAACTGACAACTAGCACCAATCGGTGTGACAGAAAAATAAAAGCGCCAATGCCTGAAAAAGAAAAGAACAAAGAATTTCTCCCAACCAAGACAAGACTCACCACTTCGAGCAAAAACTAAAAGATCGTAATTGATGAAAAACATAGGAAAAAACAGAGAGATGGTGATTCAACTAAACTCATTGAATGACTAAGACCTCAAAGCGTAACAAACTCAAAGGAAACTCCCCAGCGGAGTCGCCAATTTGTTGTCTAGGTAAATCCCCTCTGTGGACAGAGGTGATCCCTCTAGCCCTATGGTGGGTCTAGCAACTACGGGAACATACTAACATCTACCTTCCTAGATTGTAAATGAAATTCAGATCAAGGAAGATGACCTACCTCGTTCTGATGTTATGTTGTAATATTCTATCGAATCATCTTGATCCGTTGCTCTTCTCAAGCTTGATAAACGCTGCTACCAATGTTCAATTACCTGTACAGACAGTCAAGACACCGCGACAAGCGTAAAACCATGACAAACATAAAAAAATTACAATCTATCTAACTGATCAAGGAATGCTAGAAATCTCATTATAAATGAAAACAAGAGTGGAAGATAAACGTCAGATGCATTTTATTATGATAAATACAAGGGGAGTTTACAACCAAGCCTTGATGCTGAGGCTCTCCTTCGAAAGATCTATATCCAAGCACATTTGTAACACCCTCACACACAAAGGTCCAAGATATCACTATGTTCCCAACACACAAAAACAATCACACTCTGCACTATTCTCCTGAAGCTATAATTGCTTCTCCTTTCTATCATCAATAACTAACTAAGGCTGTAGAGCTGAAGGAGGTATCCTTATATAACAATGGAGGAGCCCTCAAATAATGGTAAAAGAGCTTATCCTTTGGAGGAATTCCTATTTCTTGGGAATGAAAAGCCCAAAGGGGAATTCCTCGGCCATATCCTTAAAAACAAACTTCTAGCTCACTGCCTCACAAAGCTTCTAGTCGCGGAAGCTTCATTTATATTTAAAAAAAATTTCAAAACAGGATCGGCACGGGTCTGACATTAAGACATAGCGCCAGTCAGTGCGATCCTCAGTATAAATCTCTGCTATCAATGCAGGTCAAACACTTAGAGAAAGCGCCAACCTTGAAAACTAGGTTTTTACAAGGAACTTTCAGAAAATTTGTAAAGGGAGATGAATTAGCAGACAAAATGTGGTTCAGGGGTAATTATTCCATGCATGGATAGTACACAATGGTCACTGTATGGGTCCTCCAACATGAAGGAACTGGGAGTACAGGGAAAGTGACAAATTTTTGTGTAACAATATGTAATCTCTTTGAGTTTTCAAATGACAATTGACAATGAAAAATACATTGGATAATTTTTTTTCTTTATAGATATAATATATTGTCGATTAGTTTGGGAAGTACACATAATTTTATTAATTACAAATTAGTAAAACTTCTGAAATACTTTGTACTTTCATCATCAAAGTTTCAAGTATTTATTTGCAAATGGAGATACTATAATCAAGTGTCATAGTATAATAAGGATTGTTTATTGCAGAGTCTTATAATTGCAATCCAAATGGGTAGTGTTGATGTTGTATTAATAGTCTCATGGTTACACTAATTGAGAATGATGGACTTTCATTTTCAATATCCTTTCATGATATTGTTATGAAACCAAATCCAAAAATAGAATTAAAGAGAGATCAACGCCTTCGAAATAAGCCACTTTGAGGGGGAAACCTCCTTTACATTAGATAAATGAATAATTATTGGATGATACAAATGAAAAAACCTCCTTCTATATATATGAGTCCATGGGGGCACAATATAATCCTAGCCGACCTAACAATAATAATGTAAGGGCACAATTATAACAATATTGGGGTTACAAGGGTACAACAATAACAATAAGGGGGCTACACTAACAACAATAAGGGACTACACTAGTAATATAGGAACCTAACATGCTCCTCTCCTTTAAAAAAAGTGGTTTCCTCAACGCTTGAGTAGCTCTAGGTGCTTCTGTATAAAATTCTCATCTTCCCATGTAGAATCTTCAGTGGGTAAGTTCTTCCAATTGATGAGATACTCTAAAAGTGATCAGTTTCATAGCTCTCAAGTTCTTGTTTCCATGACTTCCTCAGGTTCCATTATGATTTCTCCTTCCTCATCAAGTTCTGGAAATATTTTTTGAACTAGAATTTTTCCACCTATAACCTTCTTTAAGCATGAAGCATGGAAAACTAGATGTACTTGTGAAGAAGCAGGAAGCTCCAATTTGTATGCCATAGTACCAATTTTTTGCAACACCTTGTAAGGACCATAGTACTTTGGAAATAATTTATTATCCTTGTTAGTTTTCTCAAGGGAAATTTGTTTGTATGATTGTAGCCATAAAAATACCCTATCTCCTACATCAAAACTTCTCTCATTGCGATGTTGATCTTTCTGTTGTTTCATTCGATTTGTGCCAAATTTAGGTTATCCTTTAAGAGTTGGAGAACTTCTTGTTGATGCTCGATGTGATCTTCCACTGCTTGAACCTTAGAATTTTATGTTAAAGATGATGTGATGGATAGTGGATGATATCCATAAAGTGCCATAAATGGGGTCATTTTTGCTGCAGTATGGGAAGAAGTGTTATATCACCATTCAGCAAGAGGTAACCACTTGACCCATTGTGTTTGTTTATCAGAAACAAAACAATGAAGATATCCTTTCAAAAATCTATTAACTATCTTAGTTTTACCATAAGATTGAGAATGAAAAGATGATATATGAGCTAGTTGAGTACCCAAACAAGAGAATAGTTTTGTCCAACAATTTCCAGTAAAAATGGGATCTCTATCGCTTACAATAATCTTTGGGTATCCATGTAGCTTTTGAATTGTTTCAATAAATGTAGTAGCAACTGTACTTGCCTTAAATGGATGAGATAATGAACAAAAGTGTGCATACCTGGTAAGTCTATCAACTACCGTCATGATGAAACTCTTTCATTCAGACTTAGGTAAACCTTTGATAAAATCGATTGAAATATCCTCCCAAAGCTGACTAGGGGTCTTAATTGTCTCAACTTTATTTTGTTGTAAAACCAAAAATTCTACCACAAACTTTTGAATATCATATTTAAGGCCATCCCAAAAAAATTCTTTCTTCACCCTGTGATAATTTTTAAAAAATGCTAAGTGTCCTCTTAAAGGAGAAGTGTGCAATTCTAAAACAATCTTTTGTTTTATTTGGGAAATATTACAAATATATAAGCGACATTTGTACCATAAGGAATCATTTTCCAACTAAACGTATGAGATGTACAAGGATCTTGATGTAACTTTTGAATGACTGTCCACACTTCTTCCTCCTTCTTCCATTCATCCCTTGCTTCGATTATCCAATCTGGTTGGATAATAAAAATGGCACAAAGCAATGCTTCCACCTCTTCATTCTTTCTTCAGAGTGCATCTGAAACAACATTTAGCTTCCCTTTTTTGTATATGATTTCAAAGTCATAACCCAACATATTTGTGACCCATTTTTGCTTATCTTCTGAAGATATTATGTGTTCTAAAAAAGTGTTTAATACAATCATGATCAGTATTTACCTTGAAGTGTCTTCCCATTACATAAGGTTGCCATTTATTTAGTGCATGTAGTATTGCTAACATTTCCTTCTCATAAATAGCTTTCTGTAAATACTTTCGTTTGATAGGAGGAATTTAAAAAGAAATGGGTCTTCCTTCTTGCATCAAAACAACACCAATTCCATTTCCTGAGGCATCACATTCCACAATAAAGGTTTTTGTCAAGTCTAGCATAGCTAAGACCGGTGCTAGGCACATTGCCTCTTTAAGATGTTCAAAGGCCTTAGTTTCTTTAGGATTCTATGAATGTGCATCTTTCTTCAATAGTGTTGTTAGAGATGCTGCTATTCTCCCACAATTATAAACAAACATGCGATAATACCCTGTTAACCCATGAAATCCTCACAACTGTTTTATGGATGTGGGACTTTCCATTCCTTAATGGCATTAATTTTGTTATGGTCTACCTTAACACCCATGTGAGATACAATATGACCCAGATATTCCACCTCTTATACTCCAAAGAAACATTTGGATGTTTTTGCATATAATTCTCTCTCATACATTAGTTTTAGCACCCTATAAACATGTTTAACATGATCCTTCAAAGACCTGTTGTAGCTTAGTATATCATCAAAAAATACTAGCACATATTTTCTAAGGAAGGGTTTGAAAATGGAATTCATAAACCCTCGAAATGTAGATGGTTCATTGGAAAGGCCAAAAGGCATGGCCAAAAATTGATAATGACCCTCGTGAGTTTGAAATGTTCTTTTTCATAATATCTTCAGTCTTCATTCTAATTTCATGATATCCTGGACGAAGATCCAACTTGGTAAAATAAACTGCTCCATGTAATTCATCCAATAATTCATCAATCAAAGGAATGCAAAATTTATTTTTAATAGTGAGCTTATTGAGCTCCCTATAATCTGGACACATGCATGATGATCCATCCTTCTTGTGCACCAATGCACTAGAGCAGAGAAATAAATTTGACTACGTTGAATTATATCAGCCTCTAACATTTTTGCAATCATATGTTCAATTTCGATCTTTTGGACATAAGGATATCTATAAGGCCTGATGTTTGGCTGAACACTTCCTGGAATCAAATGAATAGCAAGATCATGATCATGAATAGGTGGGAGTCCTTTTTTAGTTTCAAACACCTTGGAATGATTGTTAAATAATTTTTGGAGATCTGGAGAAATAGATGATTTTGATGTTGGAAATTCTAGTGAGAATAATTGTGCAATTACACCTCATTGTTATTTATTCAGAATATTTGTGATGACATTAGAGCTTATTATCTTTCCCGACTTCCCTGCGATACCCTGTAATTCAACATGCTTATCTTTCGAAAACTTTTTCAAGAAAAGTTCTTGAAAATTAAAAGCTATCATCCCCAAAGATTGTAACCATTGTACTCCTAGTACAAAATCAACACCTCCCATTGGAATGGAAATCATTGGACTATTCAATATATATTCCCCCATGGTTATCTTGATATTATGACATTTTCTAGAGAAATTTATAGTTCCTCCATTTGCAACCATCACTTGACATTCTGGTGCCGGGTATAGGAAACAATTCAATTCCTTGGCTAGCTTACAATGAATAAAATTATGGGTACTACCCGAATCAATCAACACTATTACATTTTTCTTCTTGATATGTCCTTCTATATTAAGAGTTTGAGGAGTGGTAATTCCTGCCAATGCATTACATGATATGATTGGACTCATTTCTTCTTCTTCTAGGGTTGGTTCCTGGCGTATATCCTCTTCTTTTGAAGTTTATTGTTCATTTTCTTCCTCCCCTTCACAATCTATGTAAAATTATTTATTCTCAGCACACTTATGACCTTTAGTGTATTTTCTATCACAACTGTACCAAAGTCATTTTTCTCTTTTTTCTTCCAATTGTTTCGGTGTCAACCTTATAGGTTGTAGAAGTGTAGGAGTAGTAACACTTCCATCGTTATAGATGTGAGTGGTAGGCTTCCTTGTCGCCATAATTTTACATTCAATTTTTGTTGAAAACATGAATGCCTTATCCAATGAATCAGGTTCCTAAGTGTTAAATTTATGTTGGAAGTTATCCTTTAAAGTCCTTGTGAAGATATCAATCCTGTGTTCCTCTAGAATATCAGTTACCCTTATATTCAATTTTTGGAAGTCCTCAATGTGCTCCACCACTGAAAAATTTTGTTTGAGATTTATAAATTGGATAAAAAAATGTGTTTCTCTTTGTATCCTCATAATTTGCTATCATTTCCTCCTTAAAAATTGACCAAGTGACAATTTTTTTACGGGATAAAATCCATCGATACCATACAAATTTATTTTGTTCTAAATATAAAGTTGCAATGAAAATTTTTGTGTGTTTTGCACAGTATTGAGATCAAAATATTGCTTCATCTGCAGTATCCATGTTACAGGATCCTTGCCATAAAAATTCGTCATATGGATCTTTGGAATATGGTGGGTCTTCCATCCAACATTAGAGTTTATGAAATCATGATTAACATTTATTTTGTTCTCATCATGAGTTTCCTCTACTATATTTTCGCCATTAGGAAACATTTCTTGTAACAACTTTGTCAAACCTTCCATGTATGCTTTTAAATCATTCTTCATGTCTTCCATTTTTTCTTTCATTTTTCTTCTATACCATCGATCTTAGCTTCCATGTCTTCCATGCCATTCTTCAAACCATCCATCTTAGCTTCCATGCCTTTGTTAAAACCATCCATATTAACTTCCACACATTTCTTCAAACCATCCATATTAGCTTCCATTCCCTTCTTCAAACCATCCATCTTAGATTCCAGGCCTTTTTTAAAAACTTCCATTTCATTTTTTGTTTCTCTTTGTGATAGTAAATTTGGTGCACTTTCTCCTATACTTTTGATATATCACGTTGCAATTATTCATCTTCATGAGTCATAGTGGAGTGTTATGAGGGCTTAATGGGTGTTGAATTCTTTTTAGAGGGCATTCTATAACCCAATACTGATATCCATTGTACAATATTCCCTTGGAATCAATTCAAATTGATTCTTCAAACTAGACTTATGAAATTCGGAAAAAAAATACACACCTTTTTCTTGCTTTTGGGGATCTCGATATTGCAACTGAATTATTTATGTGATTTTGGATCTTTAATATCTGGAATTTAGTCCTATAGTATTCCTATGAATCTTCTTTTGAATTCCATAGCTTTGACCTGATTTGGATTCTTCAAGGAAAAGTTATGCCCAATCTCCCACAATGACCTATTTACAGACTAGTTTAGTAGAGTGAAATTGTATGGAGTGCCACATGTCACTCTTTCCTCCTTCAGATCTGAAACTGATAAAAAAGAAACTATAGTCCATGTACTTGTGATCACTTTTTATAGAATTCAAATCCGATGCTCAGAGAGAGAGTTATGATGATTTTCCCCAGGAAATTCTTTTAGATGAAATTCACGAGCCTACAAAAACCCTAAATTCCACAGATCATATCTTTGAAAATATTGCGAACCAAGATCTAAGATGTTTACACGAAGTTCTTGATAATTTCGGCTTCATGTGATAAAAACTTTAGATTATGTATCTTTTTAGAAAAAAATTATAGAAAAAATGCCACGATGAGCATTTTTATATGAAATTCAGGAGCCTAGAAAAACCCTAACTTCCATAGATCATATCTCTGCATATATTGATAACCAAGATATGAAATTTTTACATGATGTTCCTCTTGATTTTGGCTTCGCTTGCTAAAAATTACAACTTGTGAATCTTCATAAAATAAACATTATAGAGAAAATTCCACAATGAACTGTTTGGAGTATTGAAACCGTACAATCCAAAACTCTGATACCAAATGTTATGAAACCAACTCCAAAAATAGAAAAAAAGAGAGATCAACGCCTTAGAAATAAGCCACTTCGAGGGGGAAACCTCCTTTATATTTCATAAATGAACAATTCTTAGATGATACAAATGAAAAAAATTCCTTCTATATATACGAGTCCATGGGGTCACAATATAATCCTAGCTGACCTAACAATAATAATGTAAGGGCACAATAATAACAATATTGGGGTTACAGGGGTACAATAATAATAATAAGGGGGCTACACTAACAACAATAAGGTACTTCACTAGTAATATAGGAACCTAACAGATATTTTCTCTATAATGGAATAAAATTGAGCTTAAACATATCCAACATAACCCTATAAAGTAAGCTCTATTAGGATAAAAAAATTACTCAAAACAGGACACTATATTGTAATTGCACTATTTTGGTAACTAGATGTTCAAATATCAATATCTTCTGCTCTAGTAGATGTCTAAAAGTTATCAATAGGTAATTTTACAAATGTTTAAGTATCTTCCACTTACTAGAGATCATGAACATGTTATTCATTTGCAACTGGAATGTGTGCCACTGAACTTTATGCTTTGAAAGTATATGTATGCACAAGAGAGTGAACTTATCTGTATGATTAACGAAATGTTAAAGGCTAGAGTTGTTCAACCTATCCAAAGTGATTTCTATTCACTAGTAGTGATGTTTACAAAAAAGGAAAGTTACATGGAATATGTGTCTATATTATAGACATCATAACAAAGTGACCATCAAATATAATTTTCTTACTCTTGTTATTACTGAATTATTAGATGAATTGAATTAAACAATTTATATATTAAGTTGGATATCTATTTGAGATATTAACAAATTACAATGGAGAAAGAATAAATTCCCAAAATATCCTATAGGACACATAAAGGTGACTATGAGTTTTTGTTTATGCCATTTGTATTTATTAATGTACCTTCAACATTTCAAAGCTACATGAGTTATATTTTCTAACTCTTTATTAGATTTGTATTAATATTTTTTCATTAGAGAACTTTTGAGGTCTAAAATGGGGATCATAAGAAAATGTACAACTGAAATAAACTTTGCAAGAACCAATAAGATTCAAGATGATAATGTCAACCATGGGGGATGTTTCTCAAATTTTTAGGTAAAAAAATAAAAAATAGTAAAAGATAATAAAATAATAAAACTACTTTTTCAACTTGTGTTTTCAACTTATCTCCCCAATATTTTACTCAAATTTCAACTGAGAGTACTCCTTGTATGAAAATTTTAATTCCTCGTCCAAGGAGTACCCATGTTGCATAGTTTCAATGGACCCTGATATATGAAAAGTGAAAAATACATGGAAAAGCATGCTTTCAATCATGTTTTTTCATGTTTTTTTCACTTTTCATGTAACAGGGCCCATTCAAAGTATGCAAAATGGATACTCCTAGAATTTAGAATCAAATTTTGCATCCAACGAGGGTTCTCAGTCGAAATTTAAGTAAACCCATGGGCAGATAAGTTGAAATAAGAGTTGAAAAAGTAATTTTTTTTATTTTTTCCCTCTAAAATTTGATGATGTAACCTAATCTTATTTTATTATTTCCACTATTGTTTTATAATTTCATTAGGAGGCCAATTTTTTACCTCAAAATTTCCTTAATGCATGTCTTACTAATCTATATCAAATCTCTCGAAGAGCATGTACAACAAGTTGGTAGAACCTTAAAACTAATGGAAGAAAAAATATATGCAAAGCCTCTTAAGTGTTCCTTTGGGGTTGAAGAAGTGGAATATTGGGTCATATTATAACTCATGAAGGTGTCAAAGTGGAAATTGACAAAATGGAAGCTATTATGGAACAGTTGAGTTGTAAAAATATGGATAATTTAAAGGATTATTAGGATTCAAAAGCTATTACAACAAGTAATTTAATAGTTATGGTAAAATATTGGCACCTCTAATAACATTATTAAATAAATATGCATTTCGTTAGGCTCAAGAAGCAGCCAAAGTGGTTTATAATATTAAGGATTTTATGTCTATAACTGTTGTCCTAGTTGCACTTGACTTCACATAAAACTTTATTGTGTAGTGTGATGCCTCAATCCATGGCATTGTTATAGTTTTAATGCAATAAGGAAGGACCCTTTCCTTTAAGAAACTAACATCAATGAAATAATTTACCTAAAGCCATACATAAAAAATAAATTTTTTCCATAGTACATGCAGTTAAAAAATGTTTTCCTTACCTAATACGAAGACATTTAAATGAAAAAATTAATCATGTTAGTTGAAGTACTTCTTAGATCAACAATTATCTTCAAAAGACAAACTAAAATGGGTTAATATATGATCCATTATTACTCTGAATTTTTCTACAAAAAAGGGAAACATAATTTGGTGGTAGGTGCACTTTCAAGTGAAGGAAAAAAATATAGAGTTTACTACATGATATTTCTATTTCACAAACTAATTGGGTGGAAAAAATAAGTACAACATGTAAGTTGGTTGAAAGAAATTTCATTTAATAGATACAAGATAACAAAAGCATATTAGATAATTTTTTGTTGACTAAGGATTTATTATGGTATAAATATTTTTTATATTTATTTAAGAATTCCTAACTCAAAAAAGAGTTCCTTTTGGATTTTCACATATATCCCATAGAAGGACATTCAAGGTTCTTGAAACTTTTCCATGTGATTAAGAAGGATTATTTCCACAATTGTGTTAACATTGATGTTGAAACTTTTGTGGTTGAATCTATTTTCAACCAACATAATAAGGTCGATACACTAAAAAATTTATGTCTTATAAATATATTAGCTATGCCGAGTCAAAATTCAGGAGAATATTTTATGGATTTTATTACACGTTTACCTATGTTTGAAAGACATAATGTTATCATAGTAGTAATGGATTGAAAAAAATAGTATTCTAATTTTTTTTCTCTTTCTAATTCATTTAAGTTAAGTACTATAGAAATAACACTTATGGAAAAAATTCAAAACCTACACCAAATCCCCATGATTATTTTAAGTGAAGGAGATCTAGTTTCCACTAGAAATTTTTGGACTAGATTGTTTTTTTGAGTTGCATACTAAATGGGATCACATCTCATCTTACCTTCCAAAATCCAATGGGAAAGTTGAAATTGTAAATAAATATTTAGAATGATATCATTATTTCTTGTAATTTTATAAACAAACACAAAGGGTGAAGTGGTTTTCCTTTGAAAATCAGTGGTGCAACACATGTTTCCATAGTTCATAAACAATGTCCCAATTTATGGCACTTTATTGATCTCATTATACATACATCACATTGCATTTTAAAGGAGATGCAAAGGTCCAAGAAATAAAGGATGGCATAGGGAACTAACAAGAGGTTTCCAAATTATTAAATCATAGCTTGGTGAGACAAGAAAACAGGATGAAACAACACATATTAAAATTAGAGAGAAATGGAATTTGGTATCGGTAGCTAGGAATTTTTGAGGCTACAAAAACATAAATATAAGTCTCTCAACTTACAAAAGAATGAAATTAAAGTAGCACCAATGTATAATGGCCCCTATAAGGTGTTACAAAGGATTGGGTATGACTTAAAAATTGGAATTTCTTTCATATTCATCACGTGTATCTAGTTTTCGATGTTTATTTCTTAAAGAAGGTAATTGACAACAAGATATCATTCCAAAGTCTTTTACCAAAAAATAATGAAAATGGGAAAAGCATAATAGAATAAAAAATAATCCTTCAAAAATTATTAAGTAATTTCAAAATCAAGCAATAATTGAATACCCCAGCAATTGAAAGAACCTACTAGTGCAAGAGGTGACATGATAAGATGAGTTATTCATGATGCCTAAAAATTTAAAGCTAGTTAAGTGTTGAGGAAAAAACGTTTTTAATGGGATGCAGAGTGTTAATCCATAAAAAAAACACCATGTAAAGCGCCACATATTGAGTTACAATTCTAGGTTTGTTTCAGTACAATCTTTAATCAAAATTATACCATTTGTTTTCCATATATAAAATAAGGAGACCTAGTTTTACGATCATTTTATCTTGTCTTATGCATTGTTTAATTGTGAAAGGAGACTCTCTCCTTGAAGAAAATTATTATTCATGGAATATTTATAAGTTTCAAGGAGTTTTATTCATAACACATTCTTTGTCTTGGTTTGATGTTTCACTAATGTCCACCAACTTACTACTAATAGATCACTATGAAAATATAGAAGGTATGGCCAGAGACAGAGAATCTCAAAAAACAACTTGAATATTGGCATAGACATCCATTTACCGTGAGTATAACTCCTCTTGACCCTCTAATACCATTTATCCGACCTAGTTTACAAGGCCTTTAATCCTCACCTTGTTCTGTTAGGTCCTACCATGCTAGGTCAAATCATATGGTCGGTAAATAATTTTGAGAGTGAAAAGAGCATGTACATAATCTATATACCAATCTTTCACACCATCATGAAATATTTTTCACCATTTTGATTATTATATTATAGAGTGGAAAAGATCCTATATGTCGCTCACTAATGGGTGGAACCTAATACTTAGTAACAATTATCCACTTATGACAATTGTTTTCCATAAGGCCATTAATAACCACACATAAAACCTTATTATCAATGCATATATGATTGGTTAGCTAATTATTCTAAGTATAAACCATTTTATATTATGTTATTTATTATTATTATTAGTGAATAATTTTAGCTTTAACGTTTATAATAAATATTGTTTTAAATTTGACTCATTGTTAATTACGTTGATAGTTGTGGCCTATTTTGGAATTGGGCGTCGTGAATTTTTTATTATTAAAGGATGGTTTAGATTTCATGTTTTTTTTTTTTCTAAATAAGTCTACTTCTATTATATAATACAGGTCACAATATTACATTTGTCATCCTTTGGAGTTGGCAGGCCAATTTTGACAAGAAATACCAGATTCAAAACAGGAAAATAGGGGCTACCCCAAAAGGGAAACTAGCACTTGAAATATGTTCATGAAACTTACAGGGTGCTGCCCATTTAGGGAAACAAATTATGTTCATACCATATCTATACTCGAGAATAAAAAGAGGAAAATTGACTGGACTAGAGTGAAATTGAATAAAAAAGTCACAGAGAGAAGAACCCAATTGTTAAGTTGTCGATTTCTTGTCATCCTCGATTGGTGGTTGAAGTGACTCTTCCTCAATTCAACTCACGTAATCTGAGTCATTGTCCTCAAGCTTAGACACCCGGGTTTTTAGCAGAGGAAAGGATGTCACGTAAGCACTTGTTCCTACATTTGTGCAGTAATCATCTGAGCTTCAACTTTCGTCATTATTCGAGCCAGCTGGCTGAACCGATAAAGCCACCATTTTGCGAGGGGGAAAGGGGGAGGTAGGGGAGATGGTGGATTTGCAAGGATGTTCCCTGGAGATAGAGATGGAGCCAGAGGTCTCAGTGGAAGGCTCAGGAAGGTGCATTGACAGGTGGGTGAAGAGGCTCATGGGATCCAGGACCTCCGACTCATCCCAATTGACAGAGAAATTCACTGTTTTGCTAGCAATGGCATGAATGGGAGGAAGAGAAGGGAGCCCACATCCACCACCCCTATGGAAGCGGATGTGGTGACCGCGGGGCATTGTTGAGGAGAAGGGATGCAAGTGAGGTGAGGGGGAAGAATGGCGCCGTGGCAGGGAGCCAAAGGAGCAGAGAATTGGTGCAGGGGGATTGGTAGAGGCAAAGGCACGCGGTGTGACAGAGCCGAGCCAGAGAGAAATTGAAATGTTGAAATGGGGAGCTAGAAGCACAATGTTATGGTCCATGAATGGCAGCAGAAGGCAATTTTACGTGAAAGGAAGAGTGAATGCAGACAGGTTGACATTAATGGAGATATGATGTAGAGAGGACATTGCATTACGTTCGAGGGTGGTGGATAATAAATAACCCACACCCCAAAATTTAATCTCCTTGCTATGGCTATGTGCCCCCGCGTGAGAAGGACGGATGTTCGACGTCGGTGAGGCCAGGTGGCAACATACTTTAATGCTCATTGACACCCACATTCGAGGGGATTATATTTCATGTTGAGCATATATTATTCATATAATAT
>CM076571.1:115378822-115474558 GCA_034641835.2 Pinus albicaulis | reverse complement strand
ATCCATTATACAAACACCTCACCACAAACTCATTCCATTTATTATTGGGAAATTGGTCCCATATTATCCAGTCAGAGCAACTATTATAAATGGAAAAGGAGTTGTATTAAGGTCCGGACCGGGCGGTTTCCCCCATGTTTGAAGCTAATATTTCAGGGGCTTCAACATTTTTGGTGCTAGAAGGAGGGCCCTAAGCTGTGAATGGTAAGTAAATCCACCCTCATCACCTTCTTGAACTTCTCCTTCATCTCACATCTCAAGGGAAGAAGTTGAAAATATAATTACTACACCCACTGCCAAAACCCTAAATATATCAGAAGAATCATCTGTTGAATCTCCTCAGGTACAATCGTTAATTCATAAACTTCAAGGGTTTTCATTATCGCAAGAAGAACCTGAGCTATCCCAAGGAAGTGTTACTTCAAAATACATTCCTTCTTAGCCTCTTACTAGACTGTAGAGTGAAAAACTTGGTATTTTACCAACTGAACTTCCTCTGCCCAATCGAAAAAGAGCTAGAAAAACACCCTCTGAGTCAAACAGTGAAACTCTTTCATCATTATCATCTACATATTTAATATCATCTACTTCCCAACTTCAAATCACAATCCAGAAAGGTGCAGTTGTTTCAATAGCACCTACTCAAACAATTTCAACTTTTCCTCCGACTTCCTCTACCATTACTACAAGGATTGCACACCTCAACAAAGACCATGGACCAATCCATGAGCTGTTATAATGCCTGCACCTTTGAGTCAATTACCAGCTAATCCTAAAAAATGGTTACCAAATTTTAGTCCCAACCTTGGCATACTAGCTAAAGAACACATTAACAACTTCATGTTGTCTATAAATTTAAATGGAGTAACACAAGAAGATGTTGTGGTCAAACTATTTCCATACACTTTTCAAGGAGCGGCGGGATATTGGCATTTTTCATTACCATCAGGATCCATTACTATCTAGGATATTTTTCAAGAACAATTCCTAACCAAGTTCAGAGATGATAGGTCAATAACAACTCTGATTAATGATATCTCTAATTTGAAATCAGAATCCAAGGAACTCATCAAAGATTTCAATTCCCGATTTAACAAGCTATTGAATAAAATTCCTGCCACATCAAAACCTAGTGAAGAAGTCTGAAGTGGATGGTATATATCTTCTTTACCTTCAAACATAGCCATCTTTGTAGATAGAGCTGCTAAACCTACACTAGCCTAAAACATGAAGGAAGCAATTGCATTAGAAAAACATATCATCGCTTTAGATAAAAAGAATGCTAATGAGGAGAGAAAATAAAAAAAATGTTAGTTTCAAAGATGACTTGAAGAAGAAAGCACCTAAAGATCCATATCATATGGAATTATTACAAAAAGTCCTGAAGACTATGTCCAATGAAATGGTTGAAATTAAGAAATAGGTAGCTAAAACTTCCACTAAAAGGCACTTTAGGAATTTTAAAAGAAATCAGACAACTGAATCTAAACCACCTAATGCAATATCTAATGCAGAGTCAGATTTAGTGGAAGAGGAAGAAGAATATACACTCCTATCATCAGAAGAAAATGAAGAAGAAGAATTAGTTGAATGCCATGGGATGTGGGATTTTATTTTTCCTAACTCAGATAACGATAATGAACAAGAAGCTCTCCCAGTGAGTAAAAGAAGTAATATTGTAGCAGAACCTATTCAAACATCTCCCAAGAATAAAAATTTAACTCCGACTACTAAAGATAAAACTCCTGTAAAGAAAGCTTCTCCTTTGCCTACCCAAAATCAATCATCATCTTCTAATTCTCCATCAACATCTAAAACGCTAGTAATGTCTAATTCTATGGATTATAACATTATAGAAGATATGAAGAAGACCAGAGAAATTATTTATTTACATGAACTCAGCAAGCTCAAGCATCAACAGAAGCTGTTGTTGAAAGAATTAAATGGAGTGCCTACTTCTCCCCTCCCAAATGGTGTAATATCCAAAGCAGCCAAACGATCAGGTAAGCCACCCGATAAAGTAGATGCTACCGATACTGTGTTAATTGGAGATAGGTCTAATTCATAGGCACCTCCTTTCCTCTTAACGTACGATATCTATAATAGGAATTTACATAACTGCTTGATAGATTCAGGAGCATGATCAAACATAATGCCAGCCTCAGTGTGCTCTAAATTAAACATTGAACCCCAAAAATCTGCAGTTCATATTGTCCAATTAGACCGAACTAAAGTGAAAGTTTTAGGAGAGATTAATTCAGTCACTATTAGGCTAACAACTGATCTAAGAATAGTTCAGAGAATTGATATATTGATTGCTGACATCCCTGAGTTTTATGGTTTGATCTTAAGCAGGGATTGTTTCGAAAAACTCATTGGATACATTTCTACCGATTGGTCTCACATGTGGCTTCCCTATAAAGGGAAACCTAATCAAACTAAGATTGAGCGGGAAAAACACATGACTCATACAGTAACAGAGTTTGAACAGGAAAATCAACCTGTAGCTTTCAATAATAACATCCTTGGAAATTACTCAGTCGAATCATTCTTCGGAAATTTTAATGCTCAACAATCACCTTGCTCTGTAAATAGTTTCACTTCACAAGTTGAAAATTTCTCACAGACTAATACTTCAAGATGTATTAATATTGTTGATCAATCTGTAAATAAATCTGTAGATAAATCTTTATATTGGTCTTTGTATTTTTATGGATCAAAGTCCAATGATCGTGCAAGAGCAGGATGTATTTTAGTTAATCCAGAAGGGGAGAAAACTATGTTGTCATGCAGATTAGAATTTGAGTGTACAAATAACATTGCAGAATATGAAGCCTTGATTCAAGGAATTTATAAAGAAATAGGGTTGATTGTTAAATATTTGAAGGTATATGGTGATTATGAAATTGTCATCACGCAAGTAAGAAATACTATTCATTGTTTTTCATGTCATCTTAAACATTACCAAACCTGTGTTCAAGATCTTACAACTCATTTTCTATCATTCAATATCTCCCCTATTCATAGATCTCATAACTCAGTAGCTGATTTATTAGATAATGTTGCTTCTAAGCTCCTTCTAGCTGAGGATTATAGTCCCGATAGGTTTTCAGTTGAATTAATATTTCGACCATCTTTCCCTGACAATGTTACCAACTGGTGATTGTTTAATGATGATGAAGATATCCTAAACATCTTAACCTCAGATAAATCTTATGATGATCAAATAGTTGATTAAAGTAATCATGATCTTCAAATAAAATAAAAAAACAATGAAAATTCTATTCCGAAATCTGTGGTAAAACTTGAAGATCATTATGATATCAAAGATAGATTCAAAAGGGTTACTAATGCCAAAATTCAGAGTTCAACTTTAAAGTTTGAGTTGATAAATCTTGGTACTGAATCTAAACCACAAAATGTCAATCTAGGACTCGGGCTAACACAAGAAGAAAGGTTTGCTTTCATCAAACTTCTAAACAAATACAAGAGTTTTTTTGCTTGGAATTACGAATATTTGAGAACTTATGATACTTCTATCATTCAGCATACAATTCCAATGATCTCCAATGTAAAACTAGTTCAACAAAAGCTAAGGAAGATTCACCCCAACTTGGAAAGTCAAATTAAAAAAGATTTGAATAAACTCTTGAAAGCCAAAATTATTTTCCCTGTTAGACATTCGAATTGGGTTTCGAATTTGGTACCTGTTAGGAAGAAGAATGGAGATATTAGGATTTGTATAGATTTTAGAAATCTCAACAAGGCATGTCAAAATGATAATTTCCCATTACCTACAATGGAACAGATACTTCAAGGAGTAGCATGTTTTGAATTAATGTCTTTTCTTGATGGTTTTTCAAGATATAATCAAGTACTGGTGCATCTCGATGATAGACTAAAAATTACATTCAGAACCAAATGGGGAACATATGCCTACCAAAAATTCCTTTTGTTTAATAAATGTTGGAGCTACCTTCCAAAGAGTCCTGGATATTGCTTTCAAAGGTTTGATTAATAGGTCAGTTGTTGTCTACTTATATGACATAACTGTCTATTCAAAGAAAAGAATTAACCATCTACATGATTTAAAACATATCTTTGAACGATGTAAAATGTATGGCATTTCTTTGAATCCAATAAAAATCATTCTTTGCTCTTAATGAAGGGAAAATCTTAGGATTTCTTGTATCTAAATATGGAATATATATTGACCCTGAGAGAATAAAGGAGATTTCTGATATCCCTTTGCCACATAACAAGAAATCCATGCAGTCATTTTTAGGACAGACAAATTTTGTAAATAGATTTGTTCCTTATTTTTCTCATATAGTTTTACGTTTACAGATAATGATTAGGAAGAATTCAGTTTTCAAATGGGGACATAAAGAAAAGGAAACCTTTAATTCAATCAAATGGGTAATTATTAATGCTCCACCATTTATTACTCCTTATTTTTGTAATCATTTTATTTTGTATACTTTAGCCACTGAAACATCTTATGTTGTCGTTTTGACACAACTCAATCATCAGCAGATTGAAGCACCTATTTCTTTCTTTAATTAAAATCTGCAAGGAGCTGAACTTAACTATTCAGAAGTAGAAAAAAAAGATTTTTCTGTGTTTAAGTCTATCAAAAATTTTAGGCCATTTATCTTAAAAACACATACAAAAGTTATTGTCCCATTTTCTGCAGTGAGATAATTGCTAGTAAAGAAGAACAGGAGAAGTAGAACCTCAATATTCCAGAACATCAAGATGAAGATAATATTGTTCAAGTAAATGAGATAAGTATCATAAATTTTGAATCTCAATATGCTGATTTGATATTTTACTTAAAAATTGGGTATGCTACTCCTAATATCAGCTATAAAAGTAAGTGTGATTTAGGATTAAAAGCTAAAAATTTTGAAAACATTAATGATGTGTTATTCAGAATAAATTATGATTCCATTTTTCTAAGATATCTGGAGAAAAATGAAGCACACAAGGTTTTGCAGGAATTACATGATGGACCAGCAGGTGGACATTTTGGAGGAGATACTACAGCACACAAGATAATTCATGCTGGATCTTATTGGCCTAATTTGTTTAAAGATGCCCATTATTATGTAAGGAAATGTGAAACTTTCCAATCTACTAGTGGGAGACAATAGAAACCAGCTTTTCCTTTACAACCAGTAAACATTGAGCAACCATTTGAACAGTGGGGACTTGATATTATAGGAGAAATCATTCCACATTCTTCCAAGTAACACAGATACATCCTTACAACAATGGATTACTTTACAAAATGTGTAAAGGCAATTCCTTTAAAGGTATCCAATTCTGATGCAATGATTGAATTCATTGATCAATTCATCATTACCAGGGTTGGTGTACCTAATGCCCCTGGTTTTGATAATGCATCTTATTTTTCTGGAAATAGTATAATGGAATTTTCTCTCAAAAAAGGTTTCAAATTAAAATATTCTACAAATTATTACCCCCAAGGTAATGGTTTGGCAGAATCAACCAATAAAAATCTCTTTAAAATCATCAAAAGAACGGTAGATCAAAATCAAAACAATTGGCATAAGTCTTTGATTTTTGCAATCAACCAATAAAAATCTCTTTAAAATCATCAAAAGAACGGTAGATCAAAATCAAAACAATTGGCATAAGTCTTTGATTTTTTCACTATGGGCTAATCGTATAACTAAGAAATATTCAATCGGTACTTCACCTATTAATCTTGTGTACGGGAAAGAATCCGTAATACCTTCAAACCTATTACTCCCATCTCTAGCCCTAGTACAATTTATTAAAGAAAATCCTTCATCTTCTGTCCAACTAAGATTTGATCAAATCCTCAAATTAGATGAAGAAAGAGAAAAAGCCAAAATCACTCATGCTAAACATCAACAACTTATAAAATATTCTTTTGATACAAATTATACTAGATCTAAAACATTACAAATCAGTGATCTTGTTTTGAAATGAGACAAAGCACACGAAGACAAAGGAGAACATACTAAATTTCAAAAGATGTGGCTTGGAACATTCGAAATCATTGAAAAGATAGGGTCATCAACATTAACATTACAAGATCTAACAGGAAGGAGAGATTCACTTCCTTTGAATGGGCTTATTTTGAAAAAAATCTTTTCTTAAGAAGGCAACCCCTTCTTACCTGTACATATTCATTATGCAAATTTTTTTGTTTTACAAATAATGTTGTTAATATTCTTCCATTGACCTTTTACTATTGAAGAGATATTTGAGAAAATACTGTGAATACTTGTTTATGCAGATAGAAATTTTTAAGGAAGTGATTATAGTTTTTTAAAGTTAAAATAAAATTTGAAACTCTGAAAAAATTGGCTATGTACAAGTCTTTTACTTGTGCTGAAAATATTGCCAATCATTTGAAAAGTTATAAAGTAGAAGTAAGGTTATTTATAAAAAGTAAATAAATTTTCCAAATTTTGGCACTTAAAACTCTAAAAGGTCCATTTTGCTCTTAGGGAAGATCATTCATCCCATCCACTAATTACTATTTGTAAGCGTTCTTATTTGAAAAAAACAACTTACCTAAAGTGCCACCTGTACCATTATGTACCATCGATTTTCATGTTAGATGATTCAAATGATTTCTACCATTGATTGATTACTGTTATTTGATTATTGTTATTATTCAGTTACTGAAGTCGATTCTTGATCTAAACCCAAGTGCAATTGAATTACCTGAGCGTCGCAAAGGATGTAGGGAAAGCGTTTGGTCTGGTAGCAGGTTTTGCTTCTGACTATTTGCCCCCTTGGCTTATTTTGCTCATCGGTTCCCTCAAATGCTTCGTAGGTTATGGCGCCCAGTGGCTCGTGGTCAGCCATAGAATTGAACCGCTCCCCTATTGGCAGGTGACATTTCTTGATCTTCTTGATTTTCTTGATTTTGAAGCAAAGGAAGTTACATACATACTGTAACTGTACATTAACTGTGATGTTGACAGATGTGCATATTTCTGTGCATGGGAGGCTAACAGCACAACCTGGATGAACACGGCCGTGCTGGTGACCTGTATCAGGAACTTTCCCAGGAATGGAGGCCCTGTCGTCAGAATTCTTAAGGGTTACATCGCTCTCAGCACCGCCATTTTCACCGATATCTACAATGCTCTCTTTTCCAGCAGCGCTTCTTCTTTTCTGCTTATGCTCACCATCATACCTGGCATCGTCTGCGTGACTTCCATGATCTTTATGCACCCCATGCTTGTGCCGCCGACGAAAAAGAAGAAAAGGAAGAATCCCATAGCTTCTCCATATTCAATGTCATAGCAATAATCCTGGCCCTTTATTTGCTCTCTTTCGCATTTATTGGAGAGCTTGGAGACACCTTGTCGCTCATTTTTGTTGGTTTCTTGATTCTTCTTCTCGTAGCGCCTCTGGTGGTCCCTATCAAGATTTTGATACAAGAAAGGAATTCCGCAGGACAGGGATCGATTCCCTGGAAGTCACCTTTCTTTAAATCCAAATCTGTGATCATCGACCGAAAGCCTGATAACGAAAACCAAACCAGAGCCCCATTATTAAGGAACTCCGAGGAACCGAATGCATGAGAAAACACCGAAATCTTCGTGCCTGAACCGAACGATGAAGGCCTTGTTACAAAATCACAAACTTGGAGTCCGCAAAGCGAAAGAAACGAGGAGCACATTTTCCGCGAGCCGCGCATAGGGGAGGACCACACTATATTTCAGGCGATACAAAAGTTCGACTTCTGGTTGTTGTTCTTCGCGTTTCTCTGTGGTGTGGGAACTGGAATGGCAGTGATAAATAATATGGGGCAGATTGGTATTGCCATGGGCTTCTCTGACGTTTCAATCTTTGTTTCCCTCATCAGTATTTGGGGATTCTTTGGAAGAATTGGAGCAGGCTCCATCTCTGAGCATTTCCTAAGGTTATTTTAATTTTATTTCCATGGCCTGCACTTCAATTTCAGTTTCATTTTATGATCTTGATTTTTCTCTCTGTTTTATTTTTATCAGGAAGGCTGGCGTTCCAAGACCTGTATGGATGGCAGGGTCACAATTGCTGATGATCGTAGGATACATAGTGATGGCTATAGGTATGACGGGATCGCTGTAAATTGGGTCCATTTTGGTGGGTGTCTGCTACGACGTTCGTCTGGTTATTTCAGTTCCCACTGCCTCTGAGCTTTTTGGATTGAAATACTATGGCATTATGTACAATTTTCTCATCCTCAACTTGCCACTTGGCTCTTTCCTCTTCAGCCTAGTCGCCGGAATTTTGTACGATAGTGAAGCGGCGGATGGCCAGAATATCATGGCAAGACTGTACTCCGGTAATTACACACTAGAGAGTTGCGGACAAGCACTGACTGTGTTGGCACCCACTACTACAGATTGGTCTTCTTGGTGATGGCTGTTGTATGTCTTGTAGGATTTGGCCGGGATGTTGTCTTGAGCTTGCGCTGCAGAAATTTGCACTCAAATATACAAAAATCTAAGCATGACAGAGAGCGGCGAAATCTTGCCATGGCTTCTTAATAGGTCGATCACATGGAGACCTCGGAGACACCCTGTCGAAAGTAGTGGCCAAGAAAATCTTGAGAGAGTGGACGTCGACGGCTTAAAATTAATTCAGGCGAGGAGGCATAAAATGTTAGCCTCGCGGATGTGAAATATTCAGCGCTATGTAATTTATGTGCATGCATAGATGCTTGTGTGCTATTCTTTTGGGTTGCAAAAGTCACTGTAACAAAGTCCAGAGTTGTTCTAAATACTCCAGCCAACCAGTCTAGATAGTCTAGATCTTAAGATCTTAATTTTGGAGCACTGGATTTACTAAATGGTTAATGGGGAGAGTTGATCTACCAAGTGGGGAGAGAGTTTCACTGTCAAGCCATTTGATTCTCAATGTTTCTCCTTAAAAAAAAAATACCTTGAATCAATATTTTATTTTTTTTATTTTTTATTTTAACATATAGTTATTTTATTTTTATTTTATTTTTATATTTTTATTATTTTTGTCTATAAAATAAGAGATGATATTACAATATAATTATTATTGTTGTTGATGATGTGGGAGTAAACTAGGAATTTGGAGATGACTTTTGTACTGTCCTCCAAGTACTACTATGTTTAAATATGTGATGTATAAGAAGAAGCTTTACAACATGGAATCAAGAGTTGGTGCTCAATCATTGAGGCATTAATGAGAAGGTCATGATGGGAAGCAAGGATAGTGTCAAAGATATTATTTAAGGACAAATATGATAAGGAGTTGGATTGTAAAAGGAAGATAAGAATAAGGAGGTGATCAACCCCACCCTTGATAGCAGTGTTCTACTCCCAAAACTCCCTAAAGAAAATGAACATCACTAGGATAAAAACCACTAGGATTCCCAAGACTTCCTAAAGAAAATAAACATCACTAAGATAAGAACCACTAGGATAAGAACTAATTCAGGTGGTCTACTCCCAAGACTCCACAATAGAATCTGTCAAATTTTCTATACTAAGATGGTGGAAGATGAAAAACACGTCCTTATAAGATGGTGGAAGATGAAATACAGTTCCTTTTAGAGTGCCCTCTTCTCATCAGCCACACATCCAATCTCACCTCCAATCTTCTTAACTTATTAAGTCTTCCCAACTATAGCTCGCAATTCCCTATCATTAGCCACACCTCCAATCTTCTTGCTTTTAAAAAAAATCATAATTAGACTCTTTTCTTGAGCTCAAGTAGATATAAACACTTAAACACTTCAATAGTTTTAAAAAAATATTAATTATGGAGATGTACTTAGCTTTACTCTAAAAATACTTAATCTTTAAATAAACTTTGTTACAATACCATTTCATATAGCATTAGTTGATCTCACATATCTTTTAAATTAATCAATTTAATTAATAAAAACTTAACTATTCATTTCTTGAATTCATAGAAATATTTAACTCTTAGAGAATATGTGTAGATTCTTGGATTGTTTCAATGGGATGTTTCAAGGGGAGAGAGTGTGAGGAGAAGTGTATGGTTGAAGGGTTGAGGCTGCTTTTTGCACTGTCATGTGAAATAACATTGTAATAAGAGTTTAAAAAATTCGAACCTTAAACAAAACGGAACTCTGGATATACCCTAACATGTTTGGACACTTTTACGTTCACAATAATGGGAGGTTGGATATAAGTTCTTATTTTCTGGATGGTTTTGAAGTGCAAGAGAAAGATCCCGCATAAAAAGAGGCCATATTGAGTGTATGTAACACAAACAAAACTATTTATGGTTAATCTCCTTGATGCACACGATTCTGCCATTTTTTAGTTAATGCTAAAGGAGAAATTATTAGTTAGAAATAATGAAATATATGTTGAATTTAAAGATGTATAGTAAGAAATAATGTTATGTTAACTTACTTAAAACTTCATTAATATATTTTTTGATTTTCCCATTATCTAGTTGATAAGTAACATATTTGAAGTTTTGTATATGCACTTGCTCAATAATGCAAATCCCCTCTTAAGTGGAGCATGTCCCATCTAAACAATGACCTTCCAACATATCAACAAATTATATTATGAGTATTCTTGGAAGGTCTTCTAATGAATTAGGTTCAGTGTACTTTTAGAGGATAACTTAGCTTCATAGACCCTTATTTGATATGAGCCTCCATATGCATCTAGCTACCAAAGCCTTCCCAAAATGATGCATATTCTTAAGCTCCAACTCCTTCACCGCCTTAAAACTCAACTTATTCTATACTACTATTTCCTTTGTTACTACTTTACAGCGTTTCCTTTGCAATATATGGTGCAATTGTTGAAGTATGATTTTTTAGAGTATAATTCTAAAAAATTATGTCTAAGATAAAAGATAAGATGACTCATCACGAGCCTACTTACCATGATCATAGGGAAGTAATCAAACTGACATTACCACTACTGCATACCAAAACAGGGTAATGGCTTATAATATTAAGACAAGGGGTCTTATCACGAGCCAGCTTGTTCAATTTAGTTACAACTAGTGAATGGCATTGTTATCAACTGGCTCCCAAACCAAGACAATGGATTTTAAGTTAAAAGAATAAAAGAAACAAAAGATAGAATATCTTTACGAAATTATCTTTTAAAAAGTTATACTCTTGGATGGATGGGATAATGGATGATTAATGGTTAAAAGGTAACCCTGTCGAGACTATAGGTAGTTGCGGGCAGTAGAGGCACTATCTATGACAAAAGAGTAAATTACAAAGCTAAGTTGGAAAAGCCCCCTACTTTATCTTTATCAACCAATCAAAGCTTGATTAAACTAAAAATGTTTTTGTTTTTAAAGGGATTAAAAAGAAATTGTAAATGATTCTTATTTGCATTCAGAGTTAGATTTTATTTAAATTTTTCTAAGAAAATTTTCTGTCTTTAATACTTTTACCTACAAGAGATGTAGTGTTCACTTCATTTTTCAGAGATAATTGTTTCTCCCAGTGAATTTCCAATTGTTGTACTGAACAACAACCGTTCCCATTTCGAAATTTTTATATTAATTTTTAGAAGAAATGGGTCCCCTTTTCTTTTTCTTTTAGATTCAATAATTTTCCTAGCTTTTCTTATTGTAAAGATTAAATAAAGAACTTTATATATATGTAAATATTAAAACGAAATAAAATGAATCATAAAACAAAGCAAAGCCTAAACACAAGTCTTTATCTCATTTCACAAAATCTGAAAGGAAAATATCAATATGTCATTGCTCAAAAAGTTCGGATGTGATAAAGTGAATCGCTAAATCGTATATCACATAGGAAAAAATTCAAAAGCCTTCTCCATCATTCCGATGCGATAGATCGCATCACAAAAGCGCATATTGCACTAAACATAAGGCTAATTCTTTCATTCAAAAAGTTATGATGCGATGAAGTCTTATCGCAATCGCAAATCGGCAGTCATATCACAAGTGGTCTCATTTCAAAAGTTCTGATGCGATGAAGTCTTATCGCAATTGAAAATCAGCAAAGTCATATTACAAGTGGTCCCTTTTGCAAAGCTCTGATGCAATAAGTCCAATCGCAATCACGAATCGTCAGAAAACTTAATGCATCCTTATGCATTCATTTCAAAAGTTCTGACGCGATCAAATAAAAACAATCACTCATCGCTCATCACTCCAAATCACATTACTCATCGGTGATCGCAATCAGAAGCTTCAAATGGTACTCTTTAAACCAAGACTTGGAAATTGCCGATCCCTGATGTACGATCATCATTGATCGGAAATCAGATTAGTTATGACATTTAACTCAAATGAGAATGCACGATATGACTTTCGATAAAGGCATTTAATTTTTAAGATGGAGATCATTAAGTTTGATTTATGAACAAAATCCTTTGCAGATTAATTTTTTTTTAATAAATTAATGTTCCTTTAAATGACTTCCTTTCACATAATGTTGTTTATTCGTTGTTGTTGTCTACCTGATTCTAAGAGGATTTTCCATCATTTCTGACTTATTTAGAGATCTGTAGAATAGCTATTCTGCCTATTTGCAGACTTGTTAAAACGCTTCTAGTAAGAGAAAATGTCGAAGAAGCTTAAGAAAGCAAAGGTTACCACCATCCCAAAGGAAAAGCCGGCCAAAGTTAATTTAATAACCGATACTACATCCCTTGGTCTCGGAAAGCTTTCTTGGGAAGAAGTTTATAATCTGCTCGAAGCTGAAAATCCCACTGTGACAGAAGAAAAAGCGACAGTGCCGATGAGGACTTAGAATCAGAGGATAATCCCCTCAAATAATTGACATACTCTCATCTTCATAGAGTAGTGGCTCAAGCAAATGTATTTCCATACTATGATTTAATATGATAGGTAATAGAGGGCATAAACCTCACAAACAGAGAATTTTTCACAGCTAATGGGAAGATGTTCGGATCCTTTAAATCAGAGGATATCAGGGCAATGTATCATCTACCAGAGCCTCAGAAGATCTACAACAAATAATTTATAGAGGATTTCGCTTCAAAAAATGAAATAGAGTCAGACCCTATTAGAGAATGGAGGCAAGCTCTAGAGAAACACAAGCATGAATCCTCAGGTATGTACTCTATATAGTCTCTAGCACCTCCCTATTGCTACACTGCTGCCATGATATGCAGACTGTTTGGGTTTGCTAATTCTACAAGGTTTTCTATTGAAATGGTACCTCTGATTAATACCACTGTGGATTCTTATATTATGGATTGGTCAGTCATCTTATCCGATAAGATAGCAAATAAAATTCTTGATTATATAAGGAATGGGCATATGTCTACCAGAACGACGCCCCCATTTCATCTGTGTGCTTACATTATAGATGCCATATGCTTCAATTCTGAATTTCCTATTTTAGGATGGAAATAGACTCCTCAGGACCCCGCTCCTATCCATATATATCATAAATATTTGTGGAAAGCCCATTACAGAAACCATGTATATAAGATTTTCCATGGATTTATCCTGCCCATTCATCAACCCATTTTTAACAAACCATCTCCATGACTATCAGATAAGGCCAACCTTGGCTTAACCGTAATTGGAAATTGGTTTAGAGAGGAGAATTTTGCTTACATCTGAATATTCAGAAGTGTAACCAACCCTCATGTTTTGCCTCTATACATTCCTGATAAATTACTAGCTCAAGAAATTTCCTATCAGATTACAGAGAATGGTTTGTCTAGGAATCTTAAGACCTCCAAGAAACAAATTTTGCCTACATTTCCTCTCAAAAGTGGATCTTATACTCTCAATGATTTCAAGTATGCAGAGAAAGAGGCCTTGAAAATTAAACAACTCAAACTAGCATTCATCACCCCAACGCAATATGACCCAAAGAAAATCGCCCTTAATGTTACATCTATGATACAAATTGCCAATTTTGAACATGAAGATGATAGTTTCAATGACCTATTTGTCTTAGCTGAAGTTTTTGCACAGGTTCAGCAAAAAGAAAGTTTAAAACTAGAAACAAGCGATATGGAGAAATTCACGCTTTATAGGAATAAGAGGTTACTAACAATTCCTCTTGACCAGCTACAAACGACTCCTCTGTTATCCCAAGAAGAACAAAAAGAAGAAAAGGGAAAAAAGAGTGATACTCAAACTGAGCAAGTAAACACAGGAAATAAGGCCGATAGCTCCTCTGATATTGATATACATGTTAATTCAAAAGAATGTGAGCAGTTCGATTAGCAGATCAAAGGACATAATGATTTCTAGAAGCTGAATATAACATAAACATCTATCATCCCAGTTAAAGAGACAGTTGGTGATATCAACACTCCAGATGTTGAAATTATTCCTGAGAATCCATCTGAGGAGATTATGTTAAATGTTGAAGATATACCACCCTTGGACATTTTCTATAGTCAAAAGCATAGAGTTGTGGTTAAGAGGCAAATAAAGAAAAGAAAACTTGACGACAATCTATTATCATCCTCCCAGGGCGAATTGATGGATGTTGTTTGGAAAAACTCCAAAATTGATCCTTCAGAGGACCTAAAAAAACGATCTCAGTATGCAGGAGCCTATACAGCATCAACCATAGATAAAACTTCCGAGGTAAATTTTTTAGTAAAGGAAAAAGACCAAAGAATAGTGTAGCTGGAGCAACAATTAGTTGAAGAAAGACAACAGAATGAAGAACTTAGAGAACAGTTAGATTCTTAAAGACAAAATTGTGACCATCAAGCTATACAAAAACAACAACAACTGATCTAAGAGGTAAATGAATTACATATATTGCTTCAAAGAGAAAAAACAATTGAGGAACATAATGCAATATTGAAAGCAAAACCGCAAAGATTTAAAGATTGTTTTGAGGTAGATCAATTCAAGAAGGAAGCCCTTGAATAAAACAAAATGTTATCATTACAACTTAATATTTTATCTCAGAATATAACAATGGTTCATCCTTTATGTGAAATAACCATGTCACTTGCAGAGAAAACAACAAACTCAAGACTTGAGTTTGAAGATGTCGATGAGAAAATCTTAGGATTTCTCACATGGCAAGAAATAGATCAAGGAATTGCAGCTAATTTGCCTAAAATTCAAGAAGCACATAAAGAAATTATGTTTTCAGAGTGGGAGGCACAGTTAATTAAAACAGAGAGAGACATTTCCAGGGCAAGAGTTTTAATGAACAATGTGGTAGAGTTAATCAATGATAACCTACATACTGCTAAATTAATCTCCGATCACATTCCAGGACAAACTCCAAAGGTCAAAGAGTTAGAAACACAATGGGAACAAGAATTGAAAAGCAGGTACCAAAAAATTGATGCAATAAAAGAGCTAACATGGGATACATTCTGGTCATATCTAGTCAAACCACACAACTAGCAATTGACTATGAAATGCCTCTCCCATGCTATTTCTAATATGCTTCCAGAATTTTGTGATGCCACCTACAATGGTCAACTACATTCTCATTTGAGTCATCCGCCAGAAGTCAAAGATATGTTATCGATATGCCAGCTGCACACATCAGATACATAGGAATTATCTAAGATCTCTTCTGATGGGAACTGCTAATCTATTTCTATAAAATCTCATCCCCAGCTTTCATGATTCGTTATTCACAACAACATTTACGTGATGTTTAGGATAGTTTGTTATAATTTGCAGTAGTATTTAAACCGATTTCATGTATTTAGAAAGGGATCTTGAATTTGTAATACTTTTTGACTTGGAAGGTACACTTTTGTACTTCTAAAGATATTATTTTTATGATGAATTACATTCTGTGATTTTCTGAGGAATCATTTTTAAGAGCGTGCATTTTTGCGTCTTGGAAATAGTTCTAAAGGAAAGAACAGGATCAGAGTATCAATTGCATCAGAGAATTTTAAATGTATCTGGTATTTCTATCATTTCTGTTTCAGTTTTCTTATGTGATGAAATATTCCTATTAAAATTTGCTATTGTTTATATATATATATATATATATATATATATGTTTAAATATTATATCATTTATGGAAACATAGAAATGTTATATTTCATAGTATGTATAGACAATATAGAAATATAAATATGTGAATACGATACGTTATTATAACTCTATTTAACTTCTTAAAAAGAGTTATCATCATATGAAATTTCATCTTTCTTTTAAATAAATAAGTCATCTTTATGGTTGTTTGTTTAATTAAAATTATTCTTAAATCGTGTTCATCTTTAAATACCCAGGTTAGTTTAGAGTTATTCGTATTTATCAAGCAGTAGATTAAATATCAAAATTTCATCATCCATTATATAAACACCTCACCACAAACTCATTCCATTTATTATTGGCAAACTAGTCCCATATTATCCAATCAGAGCCACTATTATAAATGGAAAAAGAATTGTACTAAGGTCCGGGCCAGGTGGTTTCCCCAATGTTTGAAGCTAGGATTTCAGGGGCTTCAACAAATTGCTGAAGTGGTTGCAAAATCAAATTAGCTATATAATAGAATCAACTGCAGAATGTACTCAACTGCAGAATGTGCTCAGCTGCAGAATGTGCTCAACTGCAGAATGTATTATTTTTTTTTTTTAAGTATTGAACATGAATGGAATGAGCGAAAAATATGGAATGAAAGTGAAAAATGACTTATGGAATGAATGTGAAAATGAAATGAAAGTGGAATGAGATGGAATGACAGTGGAGTGTGATGGAATGAAACTGAATTTGTAGATTATGAACTACAAATATGAATGTAGTTTTCACTACTTTATTACAGAAAAGAAAAATGGAAAATATAGGATGTCAAAGAGCTCTGATTTTCAACTTGTATTTTCTGCATAAGTATGCCAATCATTGATTGGTTTTCATAATTATACACTTTATTTTTTTGAATTTTTGAATTTTTTCTTTCTTTTTATGTTTTTTTATTATCAAATGTAGGAAGAATAAAAGCTAAGTTTGTAAAGAAGAAGAATTCTTCTTCACTAACTCCATATCAATATTATCTTGAAATTTATTGACAAACTCTTCTTTTTAAAGTGGTTTATGATATACTTTCAACCGATGACCATTCACAAGAAGAGATACATTTTCTTCATCTATTGTTCTGATCTTGATTGCTCCATTATCAAAGACTTTTTCAATCTCATATGGCCCAAGCCAATGAGTCTAAAAATTTCCTTGAAAATCCTTGAATTTTGAATCGAACAAGAGTGCCCAATCCCCTGCTTGAAACTTTTTCTCTTTGATATACTTATCATGCCATTTAGTCCTTTGCTGCTGGACTATACTGGTTCTTTGGACCACATCTTATTTGATTTCATCCAGTTCATTGAGTTGCTCTACTATATGCTTTTGTGATTCTGATAAATCAAGTCCCAATCGGACTACCATCTTGAAGGTTTTGATCTGAAACTCTATAGGGAACATGACTTGCTTCCCATAAACAAGTTCATATGGAGTATGTCTTCTTGTGTTCCTCCATGTAGTTCTGTAGGCCCATAAGGCTTCAGGAAGCCTATCTGCCCAATCTCTTCTATGTAGATGAACAGTCTTAGTGAGAATTCCTTCAATCACCTTATTGGTAGATTCAACGTGACCTTTTTTTGTGGATGGTAAGGATTATACTTTATGTGCTTGATATTGTAATATTCCACAAGCCTTTTCACCATCTTTGATGTAAATTGAGAGCCCTGATCTATTACAATTTCTCTTGGAACACCAAAACAAGTGAAGATATCCTCAAAAAGAAAATTAACTACAGATCCTTCATTAGAAAAAGGTAATTCTTTAGCCTCTGCCCATTTAGTAACATAATCAATGCATACCAAAATATACTTCTTTTGTTGAGATGGAGGATTTATAGGTCTGACAAAATCCAAGGCCCATTTTTCAAAAGTTTTAATGAGTACCTGAGGTTGCAATGGAATTTCATTTGAAGGAGCAGGTTTCCCTACCCTTTGCCAAGTGTCACACCTTTTGACATATTATTTGGCATATTTGAAGATGGATGGTCAATAATATCCTAAATGAAGGATTTTATAGGTTGTCCTCTTATCAGAAAAATGTCCACCACAAGGTTCATCATGACATGCCTTAAGAATTTCAGACGTTTCATCTTCTCAAACACATCTTCTAATAATGAGATTTGGACCTGTCTTATACAATTCATTAGTAATCCATGAATATCTTGCACTTAATTAAATGGTTCTTCTTTTCTCTCTATAATGAAAATTTGAATGTAATTTTCCTATAACTAAGTAATTGGCAATATCCGCAAACCAAGGGGTTTGAGTAGTTATTGCAAAAAGATAGTCATCAGGAAATTTATCTTCAACTGTAGTGTTATCTTTGATATTTTGAATTCTAGATAGGAAATAAGCAACTCTATTTTGTTTTCCAGGCCTGTCTAGAACAATAATGTTGAATTCTTGTAGAATAAATAACCATCTTGTAACTCTTCCATTAGTAATAGATTTATTCATTAAATACCTAATTGCAGAGTGATATTTATGGACAAAGGTTTCATAGCCCGTTATGTAATGTCTAAATTTGTTGATAGCATAAACAAAAACTAAGAATTCCTTTTCAGTTATAGTGTAATTCAACTCTATGGGAGTCAAATTGTTACTTGTGTAATAGATGGCATAGGGGATCAAGTCTTTTTGTCCTAACACAACTCCTAGAGCTGTGACTGAAGCATAAGTTGAAATGTGAAAAGGTAGTTTCCGGTTAGGTCCTCTTAATATGGGTGCTTCAGAAATTTTTTCTTTTAAGGTTTCAAATGCTAACTGGCAGTCAGGTTTCCAACTAAATTCACAATATTTGGTGAGTAGTTTGAAGAGTGGGGATGTTAATTTCGTGAAATTTTCTATAAATATTCTATAATACCTTGTGAATCATAGAAAAATTTTAACATCCTTCTGGCAACTTGGAACTGATAACTTGGAGATCAATTCAACTTTAGATTTATCAACTTTAACTCGATCTTCTGAAATGTGATGTCCAAAAACAATCCCTTCAGTAAAGATCATGAAACATTTTCATGACTTACTGAGAGGTTGGAATCCTTACATCCTTTAAGAACATTTTCCAAGTTTTCTAAAGCCTCTTAAAATGTATTACCATAAACTGTAAAGTCATCCATATACACTTCTACACAATCATGTATTAGATCAGAAAAAATTCCGAGTACTGCACTTTGGAATGTTCTAGGTGCATTGCAAAATCCAAAAGGAAGTACTCGGTAGGCATAAGTCCCCAATGGATAGGTGAATTTGGTTTTATCTTGATCTTCAGTTGCAACCTGAATTTGGTTGTAACCACTAAAACCATCCAGGAATGAAAAATACTTCTTACCTACTAATGTATCTAACACTTGATCTATAAAAGGAAAAGGAAAATGATCTTTAAGAGTAGCTTTATTCCATTCTCTATAATAAATGCATACCATAAATTTACCATTCTTCTTGGGTACAATCACTAAAGGAGAAACCCATTGACTATCTGAAATTGGATAGATGAAGTTTGCATTTAAAAACTTTTGCAACTCTTCTTTCACAACTTCCCTAAGATTTGGATTCATCCTTCTTTGAGGTTGTCAGATAGGTTTTCAATTTTCCTCAATCTAAATTTGATGTATACAAGTCTTAGGACTAATTCCTTTCATGTCAGTGTATTCCCATGCATATGCAGAAGAATGCTGTTGTAATGTTTTGATTACCTTCTCTTATTGTAACTTTTCCAAGTTATTGTTTATATTCAAGGTTTTCCCTGGAAAGATTTCAATGGTAGAGCTACCAAATTCTTCCATAGAGTAAAGAGACATCTGCCTAGATGAAAAATATTGAATATTGGATCTTTATTGAAATTGATCATGTTCATATTCTGAAGATGATTCATAATTTTTTATTATATTTAAGATTTAACTCTCTTCACTAATGTTTGAAATAGTAAAGAGAGGTTGTATATCTTCTTCATCATCAGTCCATTCTTTGCTATCTATCTCTGTGATTTTTCTTGCTGGAGGATACAGAGTGAATTTCTTAGTTGAATTACCATCATAAATATACATGTCACCAGATCTACAGCTAATGAAAGCATCAGTTATAACCAACCAAGGTCTTCCTAGTATGAGTGGGTGTCCTCCTAGATTGTTCTTAGGGGTTAATATCATAAAATCAACAGAATACTCCCAAGAATTTAAACACACTAAAATATCTTCTAACACACCATCTGGTTTGATTACAGATCTATCTGCTAATTGCAGTAATGTAGGTGTATAAAGAAGATTAGGAAGCTTAAGCTGTTCCATGGTTTGTTTGCTCATGATGCTTATTGCTGCTCCTAAATCAGTCAATGTATTTGGAATTTCAACTCCATTAATATGTGTTTTTACAACTGTACTTCTGGGATCTAAATATTTTTGAATGGAAATTTTTCCCATCATTATGTCTGTTATTTTTCCTACAAGCTGGATTCTTTTATTTATTTTATTTTTCTTCGCGGTTTCTTCATACTCAACTCCTTTATTGTTTTAGCTGAAATTGGAACTTCCTTCATGGCTTGTAACAAAGGGATTTTGATGCAAATATTTTTCAATTCATCTAGGAAATCATAATTAGGAAACATAATATGATTTTCTACTCCTCTATCAATTTGTAATCTTTCAGGAAAAGGAGGTGTAGAAGTAGATACTGATGGTTGCTCTATGACAGGAGTTGAATTTATTTGTTACTTTTGCTTTTTATTTTTAGAATTTTGGTTTTGAAAAGCTACTTCTTCCTCAAAATTTTTATTGGGATGTACAAAATCTTCCTAAAAATTGTCTTGTTATTGTATGATTATAGAAGGCTTCCTCCTTTCTAATATCCTAACAGATCTTAGTTGGACATCATTAAGATCTAGAGTGGTAAACATATAGGTTGGAAATTGTTGATATTCTATCATATAGGTATTCTGAGGATTTTTATTGTTGGGGTTTGGTAATGGTTGGGTAGGTAACTGATTTGGTCTCTGAGGGAATGGTAGTGAGAGTTGTGGATTTTGGTTTTGGATTGGAAGTTCTTGATTTTGTTGAGGAATTTGATGGTGAGGATAATTTGGATATGATAGAGGATATTGCTTGTATAGAGGAAATATTCCATATGGATTTCGCATTCCTTGATCCCAACGTTGAGATTGAAATTGAGATTGGGGCCAAGGTTGTCACCAAGAATTCCAATTTGGTGGGGGCTGAGTATTCATTTGGTTGTTAAACCCTTCAGTTTGTGGCCCCTGCCATGGTTTTCTAGAGACAAAATTAAGATATTATGTAGGATTTGATGTCGTTTCTTTTTGAAAAACAACCTTAAGACCAGGAATTGAAGGACAATTCTTAGTCTCATGACTTTCTAAACAAATCATACAGGTTCCTATGAATTTTGCTTCAAGACGACATTCTCTCAAAGCATGCTTCTTTCTGCATTTTGGATAGAAAATAGCCAAAGCATCAGTCTTGACTTTATGCTTGTTTTGTAACTTAAGGATGTCTATCTGTTCACTAAGACTCCATAAAATTTATGTTTTGATTTCATCAAGCATGTTTCAAATTTCTACCCTACTCACTGTTGTAGTTGCAGATTTTTTTAGCCTAGCAAGAGCAGGATCTCTTGGTCCTTTCAAAATTTCTGATCTTCCTCTTGAGAGATTAATAGATAAAAGTAGAGGTCAAAGAATGGATCATTAAGCCAGAAAGGGCGAGACCCTATAATTTTCATTTTAATAGAAATTGATTAAAGTGTGATATATAATTTTGTGTTTTCTGAGTATTCTTTTTATTGAAATCATTAGAGATTGGGTTTTATATATATGGCATGGAAAATTCTCTTTCTGTGTTTTTGATTTTATTAAACAATGAGGGTTTGTAAATGGATTAATTTGAATGCCAACAGATTCACTACAGAAAGAGTACTTTCGATTTCTTTATGATTGATTCATCTAAAAATTCAAACCGGTGCATAAATGAACCTCATTCCACAGAATAAATCGGTTTTCAATATTGAAAGAGGTTTTGGAAAAACCAAATGGATTCATCGCACAGCTTATGAGTAGTGGACGGTAATTTGTGGAGTCCATGCAATACACCTTAGTGAATGACACATGCCTTCCTAAAACCACTTATATCGCGTGCCATCCAAAACATTAACGATCGGGTGAGTTCGAGTGCGATCACCATCATATGAAAGAGTTATTTACATTGGGATGTGATGACCATTAGATTCGAGGAGGACTGTTTCTTGGTTGGTGACATATGAAAGGCAGAGTTTCAATTGGAAAAATAGTTGACTGTGTTTTATTATTTTGATGAATGTTTCAAATTTAATGAAATGGCCACACATTATATGATTTTGAATTCATATATATATTTGATTGGAAAATAAAAAATATATAAAGCATTTTCTAAGGTATTCATGTGTTTGGTTAGCACATTGTATAAACAGTGATTCGTTGAAGGTCTACCCACCATCATTTGGTATTAGAGAAAAGGTTTGTAAATTGTGTTATTTTGAAAATTCCACCAAGAAGAGGCATAGGAATAGGCCAGGGACAACCTGCAATAAATGCAATTTTTCTGGAAGAGGTACGACATATTCGAACACAGATGGAAGCTATGGAAACAACCTAGAGATGAGCACCTAATGAAGGAGGTGCCAATGGTGCTAAGGAATCATCCAAAGAATAAGAAGAACAATACAATGAAATAGCTAAGGTATTGAATATGTTAGTAAAGGAAACTGGAATACCAAAGGTGGATATCCCTATGTATGAGGTAAATCTCAATGTAGAAGCATTAATGGATTGGATCAGTTCATTAGATACGTACTTTGACTTTGAATAAGTTGAAGACAAACAGAAAGTGAAGATTGCAACTACCAGATTAAAAGGCCATGCAACTATATGGTGGGAAGAATTATAGCTATCCAGACAAAGAAAAGGAAACCCAGAATCAAACAGTGGGACAAGATGGTGAGAAAATTAAAATGTAAATTCATGCCCAAGGATTATCAATTAAATATTTTTAAGAAATTGCTAAATTTTAAGCAAAAAGGAATGACAATAAAATAATATACAGAGGAGTTCTATAAATTGAATATTAGAGCTGGGCATGTAGAGGATGATGTGGAGAAAGTAGCTAGGTATATAAATTTTCTGAGGTATGATATTCAGGATAAGATCAATTTACTAAATCTAAAAACAATTGAGGATGCTTATCAGGCAGCCTTGAAAGCATAAGAGAAGATACAAAGAAAAAAAACTAGAAGAACCGAGGTAAGAGTTTTGTGAGAGGCAAAGGAGCATTTAAACCCATATTTCAGCACTACCATAATGAAGCATGAGGCTCAAGTAGCAGACCACCACAAAGACGAGGCTCTGGTCAAGGAAGGTTTGTACCCAAAGGCAGAGGCCGAAGAAGAGAAATTCGGTGCTATACATGTAGTGAATGGGAACATGGGTCATTGGACTGTCCTCATAATAAATCAACAACTCAAATAATGTAAATGTTGTTGAAACAAAGGAGGAAATTCCTCTGGATAAAGGAAAATAAGAACCACTCGAAGTAGGAGAATCTGTGTTATTGAAAAGGTATTGCTTAAAGCAGAAAAGGAAGCAGAAGAGCTAGCTCAGAGAAAGAATCTATACAGGATAATATGCAAGTCTAAAGGTAAGTGTTGCAAAGTGGTAATTGAGAGTGGAAATACTGACAACTTGTTTCTAAAGAAATGGTAGATAGGTTGGGATTAGAAAAGACAATACACCCTACTCCATATAAGGTATCATGGTTGCAAAAATTCCATCACATTATTTTGACAGAACAATGTAAGGTAGAGATCCAGATAGGTACTTACAAGGATGTGATATTATGTGATGTAATGTCAATGGATGTATGTCACATATTGTTGGGAAGACCTTGGCAGTTTCATCAGAAAGCCATACATGATGGCAGAAGAAACACTTATACCTTGGAAAAGGATGGAAACAAACACACATTGTTGCCATTTAATAATGAAGCTAACAAAGAAACATCAGGAAATAGTGTTATGCTGATGAGTGGAAGAGAGTTGTTGCGAGAAATTGGAAAAGATCAAGAAATGCATTTTTCTGCCATACGGAAACCTAAGGTAATTTTAACTTCCACAAACTTAGATGATTTATCTAAGGAAATCAAAACTTTTTTGGATGATTTCGCTGATATTATTTTGGATGAGTTGCCAAATGCATTACCACCAATCATGAGTATTAGCCATTACATTGATCTAATACCTGGAGAAAGTTTTCCAAATAAGGAAGCCTATAAATTGACCCCTCAAGAAAATGCAGAAGTTGGAAGACAAGTGCAGGAGTTGATGGATAAAGGGTTGGTAAGAGAAAGCCTTAGTCCATGTGTTGTACCAAAAATAATCAGTCCAAAGAAAGGAGGAGAATTGTGTATGTGCACAGATTCCAGAGCTATAAATAAAATCACCATCAGGTATCATTTTCCTTTACCATGAATGGATGATTTAATGGATTGTTTGAGTGGATCAAGATATTTTACTAAGATAGATTTGAAAAGTGGTTATCATTAGATAAGAATTAGAGAAGGGGATGAATGGAATACTGCTTTCAAAACAAACAGTGGATTGTATGAGTGGTTAGTGATTCTTTTTGGACTCAGTAATGCACGTAGCACATTCATGAGATTGATGAATTAAGTATTTAGAGAATATGCAGGAAAGTTTTAAATTGTTTACCTTGATGATATTTTAGTTTGTATTCGAAGTAAACAGGAGCATACGGAACATCTAAAATTGGTTTTGAAAAATTTACAGAAAGAGAAACTATTAATAAATATGAAGAAATGCAGTTTTATGAAAGAAGAGTTAATTTATTTGGGTTTTGTAGTTTCTAAAGAAGGTCTGAAAATGGATCTAGAGAAATTTCAAGCCATTTGGAATTGGCCAACTCTAGAACTATATTTGAGGTAAGAAGCTTTCACGGTCTTGCAAGTTTTTATAGAAAATTTATTTGAAGTTCTAGTCAAATTTGTGCATCGATTATTGAAACAATTAAAGATACAAATCATTCGTTTAAGTGGATAGAAGCAGCAGACCAAAATTTTATGTTAATGAAGAAGAAAACTATAGAAAAACCATTTTTAGCTTTGCTTGATTTTGAAAAAGTTTTTCAAGTTGAAACTGATGCCAGTGGAGTTGCAATTGGAGTAGTTTTAAGTCAGGAACAGAGACCAATAGCATATTTCAGTGAGAAATTGAATGAAGCTAAGAAGCAATATTCCTCTTGTGACAAAGAATTTTATGCTATTGTACAAGCTTTAAAAAAATGGAGAAATTATTTACTACCCAAAGAGTTTGTATTGTATTCTAATAATTATGCATTACAGTTCATAAATAACCAGCCAAAATTGAATCAAAAACATACCAAGTGGGTAGAGTTTTTACAGAGTTTTACCTTTGTAATTTAGCATTCAAGTGGTAAGTTGAACGAATTTTCTGATGCTTTGAGCAGGGTAAATTTTATTGTGCAAGAATTAAAAGTTGGTGTTGTGGGATTTGAAGAAATGGTTGATATGTATAAAGATGATGCATAATTTAAAGCTATTTATGCAGCTGTACAAAATCTAGCAGTTCATAACATAAGCGAGTGGTTGGATTATCTTATCCAAGGAGGTTTGTTATTGAAAAGTAATAAATTATGTATTCCCAAGTGTTCTATGAGGGAAAACGTAATCAAAGAGAAACACAGTGGAGGCTTGTCTAGACATTTTGCATAGGACAATACTTTTGCTCAGGTAAATGCTTTTTATTACTGGCCAAAGATGCAAACTGATGTTAAGAAATTTGTTGAGAAGTGCAGGATCTATCAACATGCTACGGGGAGAAGCCAAAATACAGGATTGTACCAGCCATTACCAATACCAAATAGACCATGGGATGTGGTTAGTATTGATTTTGTTTGGGTTTTCCAAAAGCTCAAAGAGGAAATGATTCCATTTATGCTATGGTGGATAGGTTTTCTAAAATGGATCATTTCATTACTTGTAAAAAGACTAGTGATGCAACAGATATTGATAATCTATTTTTTTCAGAAGTTGTAAGGTTACATGGATTACCTATAAGTATTGTGTTTGACAGGGATAAAAAATTTGTTCGACATTTCTAGAGAACTCTTTGGAAGAAACTAGGTACGAACCTTAGTTTTAGTTCAGCATATCACCCTCAAACATATGGGCAGAAAGCGGTAGTAAAAAAAATCCTGGGAAACATATTGAGGAGTTTAGTGTTACAGGTCAAAATAACTCCTCATTAGCTCAGAGGAGAAGATAAATATTGAAGGAATACAAAGACCTAAAATAAACCTACTTCTTCCAAGGTAACGCACCTATATAATAGCACAAGAGCGTTATAACGCACCTGATCAATGAATAAGCCGTGTTAGTGGCTAGGGAAATGCTCTGTTTACAATAGAAGGCAGTGTTACCCATGTTTTGAGTTTGAAACGGGAAAAACCCGGGGAGAATGATTTTAATTTCCAGCTTTTTCTCACAAGAGAGTCAGTACAAAAAGGAAACTGCAAAGAACTAGCCTCTTATTGGCTCTTGCCAAAAACAACTGAACTCTCAAAGAAAGCAAAAGCATGGAAGTTTAGGAAACATCTTGGTTTTTTCTATTTAGAACTGGTGGAAGGAGAAGGGAAATGATTGCTCTCTCCATCTCTTATAAAATGGAGCTGAAGGCTCTTGGTTCAAGGTCGAAGGATTGTCAAAGTTTTGAATACTCGTGAAGCAGAGATTATTGTTGTAGTGTGAAGGTCAAAGGTAAAAGAGGTTCATTGAGAACTTTTTGATTAATACATCACCACATTGAGAGATAGAGAGATTGGAAGGCTGAGGAGGGCTTGGTATAACCGACGGTTGTAATCCTCCTTTTCACAAATTAATAGAACTGTATCTGTTTTGTCCATTCTATGTGTTGATATTGTGATTGTCATTTGATTATTTACATAGCATGGGATTAATGGCTTAGATGTGAATTGTTTAAATGTTTATAATATATTGACTTAATTGATAGGAAATGTATGTTATGGTAGATATTACACAGGTGCTTTGATTGATTACAGAGTCGGGATTTGGAGCTAGTGAAGAAGGATCTCTGCTTCGCTGCTTAATGCTCTCCAAAAGAATCCAAGATCATTAAAGAGGTAATCTTCCATTTTATTCCATTAAGTTGTTTAAGTTGATATGAACATGTATGTGACTTCTTTGTGAACTATACAGCTAATCTTACTATCTTCCTCACGCACTGGAAAGCCATGAGAGGGATATTCAATAACCAACAACCCAAGCATTTTACCATATACCAGAATTGGTGACTCCACTAGGCATTTCCCCATAGTTTCTGGACTATCTCTTTCCCCCTTTCTTCTTTCCTCTGTTCACAGACCCTTCGGACCAGTATTTATGCCCAGTAGACATTTCAAAAGCTCACAATCCTGTTTCTGTTTGACCATCTAACGAACTTTACCCTCGCTAATGCTACCTCTATTGGTGTTCCAGTGCGTTATAATGCAGGCTCTGCTTAAATAAAGTGTGTTAGTCTCTGGATTAACGTTGTCTTTACACAGAGACAGTGCGTTACTCAGCCAAAATTTGATGTTCACCCCTGTGATTGTGTTTTGGTTGCATATTTTTTTTGCCATCAGTATCTCTCCTTGACTGAATCCCTGTGCTTGTTTACTAAGCTGGAATTTCTATTTATTTTCTCTTGTTCGAAAAGTTAGTGTCAAAACCATTTACTTTTTAGAGAAGATTTTTTTTTTTAGTTTTTTGCATCTAGCTGAATTAATTCTGAAAATTTCAGTTAAAACATTGTTCAGATGAGGTAGATAGAAGTCTGAATCTTTAAGGTTGAACTTTGCTATTTCAATGTTAGTACATGGATGTTGAAAATAAACCTCTCCTTGTAGAAATACTCTTCATCTAATTGAATATTTAGAGCATATTTTTGCATGGTTTCTTGAGTCAGAGTCTCATTACATTTCATATGTCCACTCCCCCTCTGCAAGACTAATAATCAAGTACATTAAGAATTAAGAGATAATAAAACCAATCACATTACTCTTTTTGAGCTCACACCAATAGTAGTTCAGGCTAGGATCTTGGGTTAGGAAAAGTGAGAAAATCACCCAAGATCTCAAAACTTGAGACTAGAGTCATTAACGAGCGAAATCCTATTGCACTCATATTATCGAGACCGTTCCTTTACCGGAGCTCAATGTGAGACAACACTTGAGTGCACAAGAAGGTGGTCTGCCTTCGACTGCATCAAGTGGGTATGCTATATATTGGGGTTCCCTTCGGGGATGTCGAAACTAGATCAGGGATCTAAGTGTTCTACCCATATAGCATGTTATCCTTGATCGTGGACCCCCCTGATGATGTCTGTGATTTGAGGTATATTTAGTGGCCATAATTTTTAGGGACTTACACAAGGTGACTGGGACGGGCTGTCCTGGTACCTGAAACAGACAGACCCACTCTGACTTCGGTCTTTAGGAGGGTACTCGTCTTCACGAGAGTGCTTACACCTATCGTCTGAGGTTTGGGCGAAGCTCTAGAGTGACCATAACTATAATTTCGACCAACCCTCTCTGTATACTATTGTGATATTGGATTTCATCACCAGAAAATGGTAGTACTCAAATAGGGCACCCTACTCTAGCTACTTGCTGATTGATTTTAGAGAGTCCTTTTTTCTTTTTTCTTTTTTAGGTGTGTGGTTACTGTCATTGAGACTTTACAATACATCACAATTTATTAAAATTTGTTAAAAATAAATAGGTCACCATGGCGTCATCCGACCCACGCCGTCTGTCTCGACGACAGCAAGGTCTACCTCCTCTGACTCTTGAGGAAGAACTGAACCTTGGTGAACCCGTGCCTTCTACAGAAGAGCAGTCTCCATTGACAAACCCTGATTTTCACATAGGCTCATATCATATGGAATTTTCGGAGGACCCTTTCACAGAAGGTGTCGTACCTCATTACAACCCTCCTCTCACTGATCCGTTGGGGCCTGTGATAGTTCAGATTCCACCACACCAAGACATGTCTTCAGCCGCACAAACATCCATTTCACAACCGGCATCCACAGGGTCGATACCAATGGCAACCATCCCAAGTTCGCCACCATCCTCCCCGCCAGTTGTCAGTTCTATGCCATCACTTGGTAACCCCAACAGTCAACATATACCTAGTCCCAACCCTAAGGTCATCACAACTATAAGTAACTCACTGAGTCCTTCGGGATCTACTCCTACCGTGACCACTTTGGGACCTACGGTTGCCCCTCCCATGAGTGGGACTACTTCGGTTCCTTTTAGCAACCCTTTCGGTTGGAACCCTTTTCTGAGTTCAAACCCCTTGGCCTCCATACCAGGGGGTAGTTTCACCAGCACGTAAACAACAAGGAACATTTTACTACCCCTGCAATCGTTAGGACAAACCAGACAACCTATTGTTAACGCTATTCCCTTAAGTGGTTTAAATATCGGTGTAGGGTCTATGTCATTGCCGAACTATGCTAGTACCATGCCTCCGGGAAGCTCTATTGCATCCATATGGACTAACCCACCCCAACCTCCATCTGGAATGGGAGGGCACTTTTACACTAGGGGCAACCAACCATTCGCCCCGCAATACAATATGCCCTATGGACAACAACCATATATCCCTACCCCTCCACCAATAGGAAATTTTTATCAAAGTCCTACTTATCCTATTGGTAACACATTAATGGGTGGACCCTATGGTCCACATAGTCAACCAATACTTCCTTGGTTAGATTCGGGGCCGCGATTGCCATATTTGGTAGCTCTAGACATTCCTGACATCTATAAACTGACTAATGACCCCATTAATCACAACCCGCTCTGGCCTCTAGTACCGCACAAGATTCCTTCTGACATCCCAAACTTCGATGGGAAACAAGGGGAAGACCCAACCACACACATCACTACCTTTCATTTATGGTCTATATCTAATTCCGTGGTGGATGATAGTGTCTGGATTCAACTATTTCCCCGCACCCTTACAGGAAATGTCGCCAAGTGGTATATTGAATTGCCACGCGCCGCCATAAACACTTTTGGCACTTTAGCAATGGAGTTTCTAAAGAACTTCCAATTACCAATCAGATTTGAAACCAGAATGGAACTGTTAACCTCGCTGCGCCAAGACACTGCCACCCATATCTCTGATCACATTCATGAATGGAGATTTAGGAGGAGGCTAGTCAAAGCGCCAATCCTGGATCATCTCCTATCTAATTGGTTTTGTAAGTCTCTCTTACCCCACATATCTAAAAACATTGGCCTTTCCGGTGCGATTACAAAATATCAATGCATTCATCATGCCCAACATTTGGATTTAATCTATTCACAATCTGGCACGCTATATGATTTACTCCCCAATTCCCCTGGTAACCCAAATCCTCCAGCTACTTAGAAAATCGGAGCTCACGCCACGACGCGGGCATGGACCTCACGCAGCCACAAACAAATTTCTGGGAAATCTCCACCATCCTCACTGCCACGCCCAACCACCATCGATTTTCCTACCGCTGAGGTAAATTCTGTGAAAACTTCACAAAAACCTAGTGGAAAGAATAAGAAGAACAAGAAAAAGACATCTTCTTCAGAAGAGCAGTCGGACAATCAGAATAATCCTAATGAGAAAAACGTTGCCAAAAATGACAAAGGGAAGGATAAACCCATGAAATTTCCTTGCAATATCTGTGCGGAGGACCACTTGACATACAAATGTCCTCGGCTACAGGAATGCACCGATTTCATCGCAAGCAAGGATTCTGGGCGAACACCTGCTGTTCTTCATAATCCTTTCCCTAATCAATAGCAGCAACACCAACACATGGTTGAAAACCCGCCACAACCCTAGCAACAGGGCAATGGTAGTTCACATCCTTCCGGTGAAGGATCATTTGCCATTTATGGCATTAAGAGTGTTGAACTTCCAACACGAGCCAAGCTTTATGGAAATCCTACCATAAATGCTCAAGAACCTGGTACTAGTTCAACCCCACCACCGACCAATGATTTGAATATCGAACGGCCTACTGCTAATCTAATGATTCGTCACCCCAAAGGGACACTTCGACACATGACTCATAACACCTCTACACGTGCAGCCAAAAACTACAACATTGTAGAAGATTTGGTGCAGGCACCATTAGCTATGTCTGCTCTCGAAGTATTACAAACTTGTCTAGCACAAAGGAAAGCCTTAATTTCAGCAATTGATGGAATAGACCCCCAGGATTCCATGCTAGCTATATTTGATATGGAAAAATCTTTGACTTGCCTCTCACAACTACTTGCATTCCAGGTGCAGGTTGTGTCGAAAGGCATACCAATCCATCGCACTGTCATTGATGAAGGTGCTTCGACCTGCGTTATGTCACAAGCTTGCTGGCTCGCTATAGGTTCTCCTACCTTAACACCACTATCGAATTCCCTCAAATATTTCAATGGCCACACATTCCTCCCAAAAGGATACCTTGCTAGCTTTCCCATCACTCTGAGTGGGAAAACGGTAACCGTGGATGTTGAAGTCATAGATCGCGATCTCGACTATAATCTATTGCTCGGACGCAGTTGGTCTTATGCGATGACCGCCATTGTTTCTTTGGTCTTCCGACTCATCCTATTTCCATTGGATGGGAAAATAGTCACAGTGGATCAGTTATCCTTCTGTACCCCTGATTATTCCACGTTACCAAGTAGCACTGTACCCCTAATAGGAGGCTTGTCAGACTCTTACGTCAGTATTGGTACCGGTCTTCTGAAGGCATCTTCCCTAATGGGTTGTTTTCCTCTCCCGCTACCAGAGATCCAAAATATGGTTGCAATGATATCCACCACTTTCGATGGCTCTATCGACCCATGGATCCTCCTGACACCTTCAGACATTGACTCCTACGGAGATCAGATGTCGCTCTCACCAGCTGAGTTGGCCTACCGAGCCATCCAAATTACATCTGAACCCTCCACTACTATGGTTTCACCCAAAGGTACAAACCTCCCACCCATCACAGTTCTCTCTAAGGATCTCCTCAATGAAGTCTTGCCTACAAACGAAGCTATTCGAGAGATCATGTCTCTAGAAGAACGACTTTAGGGAGAGTTTCACCATCGCGCTTCGAACGAAATGACCCACCAGAGATGGTTCCTTCCACTTACACGATGGTTCAAACTATCTATTCAAAAGGGAACATGGGTAATATTTCGAAGACAATGCTCATTGATATCTCAGTCAAAACGGGTATCGTGGAAAATATTCAGATTCGAACAGATTTCAATCTTGATGAAATTGCATGCTTCACATCCCTTTTCAAGGAATTCCATGATGTGTTCGCTTTGTTTTATGACGAAATGCTCGGCATAGATCCATCTATAGTCGAGCACAAAATCAAGATTTATGAAAATTCCAAACCAATTCGGCAGTGACTCAGAGCTGTTCACCCGTGCAAAGCTGCCGCCATAAAAATTGAGGTAGAAAAATTTTTAAATGCTGGTTTCATCTATCCCGTTCCTTTGACGGAATGGGTTTCCAATCCGGTTCCCGTCGATAAAAAACAAGGCACCATTCGAGTTTTTGTTGACTATCGCAATCTCAACGCCGCTTGTCCCAAAGACAATTATCCTACGCCGTTCATAGATCAGATTCTCGACGATTGTGCCAGATGGGAATCTTTTTCCTTCATGGATGGATTCTTGGGCTATAACCAGATTGCGATTAAAAAATAAGACCAGCATAAAACTGCCTTTATCTGTCCTTGGGGCACATTTGCGTATCGTAAACTCCCATTCGGTCTGAAGAATGCTGGAGCAACTTTTCAGCGGGCTATGGACTATGCTTTCCATGACATTAGACATATTGTACAGGCTTACTTGGATGACCTTCTGTCCCATTCCAAGAAACGACCTGATCACCTGGCTCATCTAAAAGAAATTTTTACTAGGTGTAGGTTCTACAATATACGTCTGAATCCTCATAAGTGCGTATTTATGGTCGAGTCCGGGTGTCTATTGGGTTTCATTGTCTCCAAGCACGGGATTAGGGTTGATCCCGATAAGGTTAAAGCGATTGTTGAATTGACGGCACCACAATTCATCCTTCAACTCCAACGTTTTCAAGGGAAGGAAAACTTTTCAAGGTAAAATTGTTAAACGAAACCTACTTCTGCCAAGGTAATGCACCTATATAACATCACAAGAGCATTATAACGCACCTGATCAATGAATAGGCCACGTTAGTGGCTAGGGAAACTCTTTGTTTACACTAGAGGGCAGCATTACTCATGTTTTGAGTTTGAAATAGGAAAAATCCGCGGAGAATGATTTGAATTTCTAGCTTTTTCTCACAAGAGAGTCAGTACAAAAAGGAAACTGCAAAGCACTAGCCTCTTATTGGGTCTTTCCAAAAACAATTGAACTCTCAAAGAAGGAAAAATCATGGAAGTTGAGGAAACATCTTGGTTTTTTCTATTTAAAACTGGTGGAAGGAGAAGGGCAATGATTTCTCTCTCCATCTCCTATAAAATGGAGCTAAAGGCTCTTGGTTTAAGGTTGAAGGATTGTCAAAGTTTTGAATACTTGTGAAGCAGAGATTATTGTTATAGTGTGAAGGTCAAAGGTCAAAGAGGTTCATTGAGAACTTGTTGATCAAGACATCATGACATTGAGAGATAGAGAGATTGGAAGGCTGAGGGGAGCTTGGTACAACCGACGGTTGTAATCCTCCTTTTTACAAATTAATAGAACTATGTTTGTTTTGTCCATTCTATGTGTTGATATTGTCATTGTTATTTGATTATTTACATAGCATGAGATGAATGGCTTAGATGTGCATTTTTTAAATGTTTATCATATATTGACTTAATTGATAGGAAATGTATGTTATGGTAGGGATTACCTGGGTGCTTTGATTGATTACAGAGTTGGGATTTGGAGCTGGTGAAGAAGGATCTCTGCTTCGCTGCTTAACACTCTCCAAAAGAATCCAAGATCATTAAAGAGGTAATCTTCCATTTTATTCCATCAAGTTATTTAAGTTGATATGAACATGTATGTTCCTTCTTTGTGAACTATACAACTAATCTTACTGTCTGCCTAGGGCACCGGAAAGCCCTGAGAGAGATATTCAATAACCAACAACCCAAGCATTTTACCCTATAGAATTTAGTGTATAAAAATCCTAAGCAGTGGATTTTAGCACTTGCTAAAGATGATTTTGCTTATAATGACACTCCAAATCAGAGTACTAGGATGAGCCCATTCCAGTTTTTTTTTGGGATGAATCTAAGAGGTGTTTATGAGATCAGGAATTTGGGAAAACAAGAGGTAAGAAGTGCAAAAGATAAAGAATTTGCAGAGCAGATGCAGCAATTACAATAATATGTTAAAAGCAGATTGCAGGAAAGTAGTGGCAAATAAAAATAGAGAGTTCATATGAAGAGGAAAGAGAAATAATTCCAGGTAGGAGATATAGTCATGGTTTATCTAAGAAAAGAAAGATTTCCTGTTGAAAATTACAATAAGTTAAAGATGAAGAAGATAAGACTATGTAAAATTTTGAGGAAATGTTCTTCAAATGCATATGAAATGGAATTGTCAGAAGGGATTGGAATATCACCCATTTTTAATGTTGCATATTTGTACCCATACAAAGGAACAAAGGAGGAGCTACAAGAATATTCTATAGTAGAAGAAATTCAGACTTTAAATTGGAAAGATCGGATGCCAAAGAATGCCAAGAAAGAGGTAGAAGTTGTTATGGAGAAAACAGTCTCCAAAAAAACCAAAGGACAAATTTATTTTCAATATTTAGTCAAATGGAAGGGACAACCACTAGAGGATGCCAGTTGGGTAACAACGACATAGTTACAAAAGTATGGAGTAAATCCTAAAAGTTTGATAAATGATTCTTTTCTTCCTCGGGAGTCTGATGCAGGAGCAGCCGGACTTAGCCAACAATGTGAATGGATTTTCACATGTTGTGGCTAAATATGAGGGAAAATGTCATTTCCTAAGTGGTAAAACCAAAATTTACTGAGAGGGTTGGATCTCTCGAATCTATATTTAATTAAAATTTGTAATAGTCTGATCATAGAGTTGTATTATGATTAGAAAAGGTAAGTGAGTGATAGCATAGGTGTTAAGTAAAGCTTCAGAATAAGGATTAGGGTGATAGAAATAAAGATCAAGTTGTTACGTTGTTAGATCTGATCCATAAAAGAAGGAACCAGAAATGTAATGACTAATATAGATAGTGAGGGAGTGATATAATATATATATTGGTTTTGAGAACAGATAAAAGTAGAGGTCAAAGACTGGATCATTAAGCCAAAAAGGGTGAGACCCTATAATTTTCATTTTAATAGAAATTCACTAAAGTGTGATATATAATATTGTGTTTTCTGAGTATGCTTTTTATTGAAATCATTAGAGATTGAGTTTTATATATATGGCATTGAAAATATTCTTTCTTTGTTTGTGATTGTATTAAACAGTGATGGTTCGTAAATTCATTAATTGTGAATGCCTACAGATTCACTACAGAAAGAGTGCTTTCGATTTCGTTATGATCGATTCATCTAAAAAGTAAAACCAGTGCATAATTGAACCTCATTCCACACAAGAAATTGGTTTTTAATATTGAAAGTGGTTTTAGAAAAACCAAATTGATTCATTGCACAGCTTATGAGTAGTGGATGGTAATTTGTGGAGTCCATGTGATACATCTTAGTGAATGACGCGTGCCTATGTAAAACCACTTATAGCGTGTGCCCTCCAAAACGTTAAAGATCGGGTGAGTTTGAGTGCGATCACCGTGAGATCAAAGGGTTATTTACATTGGGTTGCAATGACCGTTGGATTCGAGGAGGAAAGTTTCTTGGTTGGTGACGTATGAAAGACAGAGTTTCAATTGGACAAATAGTTGACTGTGTTTTATTATTTCGATGAAGGTTTCAAATTTAATGAAATGGGCACACTTTATATGATTTTGAATTCATATTTATATTTGAGTGGAAAAGAAAACATATATAAAGCATTTTCTAAGGTATTCATGTGTTTGGTTAGCACATTGTATAAACTCTGATTTGTTGAAGGTTTACCCAACATCAAAGTCCTGATGTGTTAGATCATAGCCCCTTTTCTCACTCATGTAGTCCTAGCTCCTCAACAATATTTCTTGACTTGGTCTCAATTATGCGATATTTGTATTAATATGAGTTTCATTTTATATTACATACTGAGGTTCACTTACCTTTTAGCATGTATTATCTCTAGCATAAACCATGCAATAACCCTATTCCCCCATACGCTTATACATAGGAAAGTAAACCGCATAGATCCTAGTTTAACAACCTAGTAAGAATATGTACAATTACATAGAGGGTCACACTAAGGGTGTTACACTCTTGATGTATCTAAGCCTTGGTGGGAGTCGTATGTTGGAAATATCTACCTACTTTCTTAAATTGAAAGGCCATCTTGCTCAGTTCCCACCTACCATGTCCCATTGAGTTTGAAACTTCTTTTAGGTTGTTTTAAACTACGTTTTTTTTCTAGATATCGAAAGAAAAAAAATGTTTCCTTATTTAATGATGACGTTTCACATCATTTATATTGGTTTGATATTGACCTAGTGTGTGTTAACTTACTGTTGCATATTACTATCTAAACATGCAAGGTATGGCCACATACATAGCATCTCCAACAACTCATTTAACACTTGCATAGGTCTCCTTGTACAATGTGTAGAGTACCTATTCACCCTCCTAACTCATTTGGTTCACCTAGATTGCATGGCCCTTTCTCCTCACCTCACTCAAATGGATTCTGCATGGATCTAACCACAAAATCTAGTTATATCAACAATATGTGGGTCACAAGGTTAGTTAATTATTTGAGAGTGTTAATAGTATGCACACACTTTAGTCCCTCACAGAACCCAAAATGTTTTTCCACCTTTGTACCAGTTATATTTTAATGCCTAAGTGCCTAAGCTCTTGAATTCCACCTACCAATGGATGGAACTTGATAATCGTTGGTTCATCAATCCACTTTGGTTGAATGAGACAAGGCTACCAATAACGATAATAAATCTCTATAGTTATTATGGAGATGGTTGTTGAGCTTAATGTTTGAGGCATCAACCCCTTTTTATTATCCTTTTCATTATTTTTGGAATACAATATGAAAGATCATAATGTGACATGATTTAACTTCATCCCGTGAGAGTTTTGTTTTTTCTAAATATGGTAATAAAGACTATAACATGCGAACATGTCAACCTATTTTATTAGGAAGCATGTTAATATTTTACCTCTTAATAATATTTAAAATAAAATGTAATTAAAAATATTATAAAATATAAATTGAATTATAAATATATGTAACTATACACATATATCACATTCTTAAAAAAAAAATTATTTTTATGAGATTTCATGGATCTTCTCGAAATGGGGTATGGTATTGTTAATGGGACACTGCAAACTCTCAATAAAAATGAAGCATTCGATTATTTATGCTTAAAGATAAAAAAAACTTACCAACTGCTTATGATAAAAGATATATAATAACCATAAATATTTTGGAAATTTCATTCTCCGCTTCTTCCTATTTCTACGAAGTCAAAGAATTCACGATGGACATAGGAATACTTTTCGAGAAATACAAATAATTTTTAGCAATTTTGGAAATCTGTTATAGTTTGTCAGATTGTCTAAGAGTTGACACCATTCATATTTGTAATCTAACGCATTCAGTGCTCGCGGTCCCAATATAATCGACCAACCATTGCAGGTTAATCCAAGAGGATCCTCCTTCACTTGCTGCTTGCCTTACAGTTTTTCTAATTTCTTTACTCTTCTTCCTCATCTCTTCCCCTTCTTTGCTTCCCACCAGAAATTTGACATCTCTTGCAATCTCTCCCCGCTCTATCACCCCATCGTCCCTACACGTCTCTAACCCTAATCCAATCTTCCACTAGTTAACCACATAAATTATATTGGTGTATTGATCAAGAACCTGTGGAAAAACCAACATGGGAACCCCCAAACTCAAGCTCTCTATTTTTTAATTCCACCCCCCATGTGTGAAGAATCCCCCAATAGAAGCATGAGATAAAACTGATAATTGAGTACACCACAGAACCACACGGCCTTGATTTTTCGTTTTCTCCAAAAATCCCTCTGGCAGAATGCCACCATCATAATCAGAACATAACATACTTGGACAAACTACCCATAGGAAATTATGCCTACTTTCCAATAAACCCATCGCTATGTCTTCCACTTGAGTTTTGGAAATGCGAGCTTTGCTTCCGAAGGAAACATAGAGAACAAATGATCTCACCTTCGAATCCAGCCAAAGCGAACAATTGATTTCATCTCACAGACTTAAGGACGTGGGATTCATTGACAATATATCCTTATGTTTTCACTCGGTTTCAAGATAAATTTATGGAATAAATGGACCGAGTGAGTAGATTTGACTTGCTCTTTCTTAAACCGCATCGCTTGCTTCTCTTTCGAGTTCGTACACTGTATTTCTGATAATCCATTCTGTATCCTCTAGTAAAGCGATCTATATTGCAATAAGTCCATGGAATCCATTAGACATGTCTCCCTTCTGGATATCTTGGGGCAGATCTCCAGGCTATAATGGAGGAAGACCTGGAATGTAGTCAATTATGGTGTTCCTATCTGTAAAAAGAAAGGTGTTGCTCATTATATTTCAAAATACCTAAATCTATATTTCAATTTAGAAGGGAGGAGAAAGAGTGCAACTTATTTTTTAGGAGGAAAGTGACCATTGGAAATAATCATGGAGAGATGATTATAGATGGTATATATGCTCACAGACTGCGACCAGAATGTGACGAAAGGAATCTCAAGTTTCTTGGACACATGAAATGCCCAGGTAAGAAAGGAGCTGCTGATAATACACGAGAATAGGGGCTTGCCCGTTTCTGCATCAAGTTGACTTCCTATCATATCTTCCACAGTGTCTCTCATTTTTTCCCTTACACATTAGTGAAATTCCGAGGAATTGGCCTCTCGGTCAAAATCCAACAGTAGACGGTCTGAAACTTGCGCGAAGTGAATTTTTTAATTCGGACCAACTGAATTCGAGTCGTGATAACTACGGGTTTTCATCATTTTGGAATAATTGGATTCGGTGTTGATGAAGGTGACAAGAATGCCTTTCGACCAAAGAATTTTAGAGAGTCGTATCAGCGGAGTTATATGGCCCTGAATTGGGTATGGTATAACTAAAACCTGGGGAGCCATAGATAAAAATTAGCTCTTTGCTTGTGAAATTACAACAGGGAAGCGCACACACTCTTTCCTCTCAGATCAAGTCTTAATAGAGTGCTTAAAGTAAGAGTCGGTCCAAAAATATCTCAAAAAATCTAAAATAAAATAAAATACGGTCGACAAATCTCTAACACAACTATAAGAGTAGGAATCTCGTCTGGTAATATGTTGGAATTTCTGAATATTCCGAACACACAGAGAGAATAAAAATTCTCCTCCTTTAACATAGAGAAATGTAAAAATTCTTGCTTACTGGATAGAGATGACACAAAATTTTTCTATTCCATTAACAAAGAAAACATTACAAAATAAAATTTCTTCCACTGAAGTGGGATTACAAAATATGTGTCTAACTGTTGCTCACGCAGTGCTCACAAAATACTTCTTTGTCTCCTTTCTACCTTCAGGCATTACAAAACACAACACACAAGCTTCATCAAAATTAAAATTAGCCTACGGGCTTTTGCTTTTTATATGGCGCAACATTTTAAAAACATAAAACAAAAATATGTATAAAATTATATTGTGACACCCCTTTGTGGGTCCCTGCGGAGGCACTCCTCTGCGGCTAAAACAAAACTATGTTGTGCTACCTCATTGAACGATACCCGTTGATCTCAGGTCAATGCGTGATTGCCTGGTCAACTGCGGAGGCACCCCCTCTGCCTAACTTCTACGTAACTCATGCTCCCGCAGTCCATTGATCTGGTTTAGTTGCACTCTCGCCCGTTGATCTGGCCGGCATTTAACATATGTGGGGTCTAGTTTTTTTAAACTTTTATATTGCCCCCGTAAAATTACTTTTAACCAAAAATCAATAAACCTTTAACCCAGAATTCAGTCTTCAAGAAAAATGGATTTCAATCTTTTTCGCATAACAATTGAGCCCTATGTCAGCGAGGCTAAAACCAATGCGAACAACGTGTGATTGGCCGGTGGTAAGACCCACCTGAATTTCAAATCAAAACTTGAATCATGTTGGATTCTTTTTGCGTACCAAAAATGGTTGATTGCGTCATGGCCCAAAGTTGTGCGATAAACTGTGATTGGTCCACGCACTGGCTGAGTTGGAAGTGGGACCACATCAGAACATCGAAAATTTGTGGAACACGGTTGGAGCAGCTTGAAAATTGGCGAAGTGATATTGCGATGAGTGATATCGGCATCGGCGGATCGGCGGAATGGTTGCGATGAGCAATTGCGATGGTGGTAGGGACCACATCGCATTGCAACATCGGCGATGGACATTTGCGTTGGCATAAACATTGTTCCTTTGCGATGTGCAATGTGCGATATCGCAGCATCGCATCGCATCGAGACTTCATATCGACAAGACACTAAAAACAAACATTTTTGATGAGCGATATAGAAATGGGGTCCACCATGAAGTGGCCCATTCAAATAAAAAAATTGGCGCTTTTAAACAAAAACTCTTTTTGTTTGGTTGGTGAGGGCTTAAAAGCCTAATCTGCTTTTAAATAAAACCTGTTATTGCATGGCCAGAGCCATGATTTGTTCAATTCTTCTACAAAAGTTGGTTGCGCCCATAAACATAAAATATTCCTTACTGCTCCATTTAAAATCCTGTTAAATGCACGAAGATGTGCACTCAACCTTCTTTGCCCCTGTTGTACTCTGTTTCTACCTACACGGGGCTTTGGAGGCGACTTTAATATTTTCAACGCTCCCACTTAAAGTCAGCTGCTCGGTCATCAGTCATATCCAAGCATTTTCTCAAATATTCAAAACTCTTTTGACCCAATGGCTTTGTCAGAATGTCTACAAACTGCTCCTCTATTCTACAATGCTGTAAAACAATTTCTCCACTATTCACCAATTCTTTGATGTAGTGAAACTTGGCATCTATGTGTTTTGTTCTTTTGTGAAACACAAAATTCTTTGACAATGCTATGGCTGAGCTATTGTCACAATAAATCACTATCCCTTTTACCTATTCTTGACATCAACTCCTCAACATTGTTCTCATCCAAACTGCTTGACATGCTGCTGCTGTAGCTGCCACATACTCTGCCTCTGCTGTAGATAATGCTACAATAGGCTGTTTCTTAGAAGCCCATGAAATGGCTCCTGAACCCATATGAAAAACATAACCAAATGTGCTTTTCTGGTCATCAATACTTCCAGCCCAATCACTGTCAGTATATCCAATTAACTCAGAATTTTCTGAAGTAGTATATAAAATTCCATACCTTTTAGTTCCTTTCACATACCTCAAAATTATTTTTGCTGCTTTCCAATGTGCTTCTTTTGGCCTTTCCATAAATCTAGAAATCAAACTAACAACATGCATAATATCAAGCCTAGTTGCAGTCAAATACATAAGGCTGCCAACTATGCTTTTGTACAAGCTTGGATCAAAATCCTTGCTGCTCTCATCTTTGCTGAGTTTCAATCCCATTACAGTGGGAGTAATTGCTTCCTTACAATCTTGCATATTAAATCTTTCCAAAACTTCATTAACATACTTTTCTTGAGAGATAAAAATTTTATTTTCATTTTTCTCTACTTCTATTCCTAAGAAGTATCTCAGCAATCCCATATTAGTCATTTCAAATTCATCCTTCATGACTGTTTTAAAATTCTCAATGAAGTAATCATAATTACCTGTAAAGAACACATCATCAACATATAAAACAACAATGAGCATCTTACCATATTTCTCCTTGATGTATAATGTGGGTTCTCCTTCACATTTTTCAAACCCATTCTCCAGTAGATAGGAATCTATCTTACTATACCATGCTCTTGGTGCTTGTTTCAGCCCATAAAGAGCTTTCTTCAATTTGCAAACTTTGTGCTCTTGGCCTTCTTTCTCATAGCCGAGAGGTTGTTCAACATAAAACTCTTACATTAAAACTCCATTTAGGAATGATGATTTTACATCCATTTGGTAAACTTCCATTTGTTTTGTGCTGCTATGGACAACACTACTCTCACTCTTTCCATTCTTGCAACTGGTGCAAATGTTTCTTCATAATCTCTTCCATGTTGCTGCTTATAGCCTTTGACAACAAGTCTAGCCTTATGTCTTTCAATCTTACCTTCAGCATTGCTTTTGGTCTTGTAAACCCATTTCACTCCAATCACTTCTTTACCTTTTGGGAGATCAACCAATTCCCATGTTTTCTTTTACTCTATTGCATTCATTTCTTCATCCATTTCATCTATCCATTTATTATCTTTTATAGCTTCCTCCAAATGAATAGGATCATAAACATGACAATATAAAGTAAATAAAGAGTTCATACCTCCATTTGATGCTTCTTGCTCATAGATTTCATTTAGATTTCTGAATCTGGTTCCTCTTTCATTTGGTGTACATGTGCTTGAAGAAGCACTCAAAGGAGCTCCATGTGGTGTGCTTGGAGAAGCACTCTCATTTCTTCTCAAGGGTGTGCTTACTGCAGCTTGTGTTGTCCCTTGCTGTTCTTATGTTGGTGGAGGTGGTGCTACCGATGAGGTGTTTTTTTCAGCCATATCTTCCTCATCATCATCATGAGACAAACCACTTTCGATATTGAATGTTTTCTGAATGCTTCCATCCCATGCTTCTTCTTCTATGAATTGCACATCTCTACTTATAAAAAAATTCTTTGTGGATAGGTTATACAATCTATATCCCTTGGACTCTTCACAGTATCCAAGGAAGATGCACTTCTCCCCCTTACTGTCCAACTTCTTTCTTAGCTGATCTGGAATGTGTGCATAAGCCACACCCCCAAAAAATCTCATGTGGGTGACTCCCGGTTTTCTGCCACTCCATGCTTCTTCAGGAACTTTTTCATAACTGCTTCTGTTGGGCATCCATTCAAAATATATACCGCACAATTTTTTGCTTCTTCCCAACACTCATTTGGAAAATGTTTTTCCTTTATCATACTTCTCACCATATCCATGATTGTTCTGTTTTTCCTTTCAGCAACACCATTTTGCTACGGTGTATACCTTGTTGTAAATTGTTTGTGTATGCCATTTTCTCTGCAAAAACGTAGAAATTATTTTGATATGTACTCACCTCCTCTATCAGTCCTAAGGACTTTGATATGCTGCCCACTTTGTTTCTCTACAAGAGCTTTAAAGTGGAACTTTTTTTCAAACACTTCACTTTTATATTTCAAGAAATAAACCCATAATTTTCTTGTGAAAACATCAGTGAAGGTCAACACATAATTGTTGCCTAATATTGATGATGTTTGCATTAGCCCACAAAAATCTGAATGGATAATTTCTAAGGGTGCCTTTGCCCTTATCCTCTTTCCTGATGGAAAGTTTTCTCCGTGTTGTTTTCTCAAGATACATCCTCGACAAAGGCTGCCCAGTTTTTCTATCAATGGTAGTCCTCTTACCATTCCTTTTCTGTGCAATAAATTCAGTCCTCCGAAATTGAGATGTCCAAATCTCAAGTGCCATAACCAATTCTCATCTTTCACTTTCTTTTGAAAGACCTCTTGAGTTATAGTTGCTACATTCTTTCTCTTTCCCTTCAAGTCTGTATTCAGCTTGAGTGGAAACATTCTATTGCTGGTCATTTGCACTTCTGCAATAACCTTCTTGCTTGGAGGTATGTCCATTATTGTGCACACATCATTTTTGAAGAATACATTGTAACCTTTGTTAATGAGCTTCCCAACACTCAAAAGATTACATTTCAAGCTAGGAACACAGTATACATCTGGCACAAATTTCTGCTCTCCATTTCTTGCATGGATACTTACTCTTCCTTTTCCCTTGACAAAGATCTTAGTATCAGTTCCAGTTGTTACTTCAGATTTAACATCTCCATCAAGATTGAAAAACATTGCTATGTTTCCAGTCATGTGATTATTGCAGCATGAATCTAAAGACCATACATCATCCTACCTATCTTGTGCTACATTACATGTTAATAGCACATTCTTTGGGTTCTTTTCTTCTCTAGCTACATTTGCATTCTGCTTATTATTCATGTCATTTTGTTTTTTCCTACACTCATTGGCATAATACCCATATTTTTTGCAATAATGACACTGGACATTGGATTTTTCATACCTTTGTCCATGAGCATGTTGTTGTCCACCTTGCTAGCTACTTCTTTGGCCTTGGTTTCAATTCTGATTGCTGCTCCTTCCATGAGTATGTGAAGGGTTGTTTCTTCCTCCTCTGTTTTGGCTTTTGCCTCTTCCTCTTCCAAAAGGAATCTAGGTCTTGAAGGCATGCTCCAAAGATGGGTTTACTGATCTTCCCAATCTTTGTTCATGAGTCATCATCGATGCATGAATTTCATCAACTGTGACCTTTGAGAGATCCTTTGTCTCTTCAATGGTGGTTACAATAACATCAAACCTTGAGGGTAGGCTCCTCAATAGTTTCTCCACTATCCTTGTTTCTTCAAGTGTCTCTCCATGATATATTATCTATGTGACCATCCCAATCACATGTGTGAAGAATGAGTCTATGTTATCAGACTCTTTCATACAGAGAGTTTCAAAATCTCTCCTCAGCAATTGTAGTTTTGTTGTCTTCACTTTCTCCATACCTTGATAGGTTGTCTTAAGAGTATCCCATGCATCCTTGGATCTCTTAGCTGCTGCTATCCTTGGAAACACACTCTCATGTACTGCTTGACAGAGATAGAAGAGGGCTTTAGAGTCCTTCTTCCTATTGCTCTTCAATAAATCCTTCTCTACCCTTGTTAAGGCATTAAAGGCTTGCTCATCAACTGGTTCATCAAAACCATCTTCAACAAACTCCCATAAGTCTTGAGAGGAAAATAGGGCTCTCACGGTAATGGCTTATAAACTGAACTTTGAAATAAAATTAAATATGTTTTTCTTTAAACAAATTGTCTTTCCTTCTTTAAAATCTAAATTCTGTCTCTGAGCACTGCACTCTTTTAAACAAAACAAAACTCTGTTTTTTTGAGAAATGCCTGGACTTTAACTTCTACTGGGCTTGCTAGAGATCTGTTGGTGAACTGTTGCAACAAGATTCCTTCTTACTTCAGCTTCTTTGACACCTTCAAAGAGCCTGGATAAGCTCTGATACCATGTTGGAATTTCTGAATATTCCGAACACACAAGGAGAATAAAAATTCTCCTCCTTTAACACAGAGAAATGAAAAAATTATTGCTTACTGGATAGAGATGACACAAAATTTTTCTATTCCATTAAGAAATAAAACATTACAAAATAAAATTTCCTCCACTGAAGTGGGATTACAAAATCTGTGTCTGATTGCAGTGCTCACAAAATACTTCTCTATCTCCTTTTTTCCTTCGGGCATTACAAAACACAATACACAGTCTTCTTGAAAATAGCAATGGTTTTATTAGATTTTTGCTTATAGCAGACATTTTGAAACATAAGTGATATTTTAAAAAAATAAAACAAAACTATGTATAAAATTATATTGCGACACCTCTGGGTCCCTACGAGGCACTCCTCTACGGTACAACAACACACAGCGCCCAGCGATGATATGTTGATCTCAGGTCAATGTGTGATTGCCTGGTCAACTGCAGAGGCACCCCCTCTGCCTAACTACTGCGTAACTCGTGCTCCTGCAATCCCTTGATCTGGTTCAGATGCACTCTCGCCCGTTGATCTGGGTGGCATTTAACATATGTGGGGTCTGGTTCTTTTAAACCATTATATTTCCCCCATAACATTACTTTTAACCAAAAATCAATAAACCTTTAAACCTAACTTCAGCCTTCAAACAAACTGGATTTCAATATTTTTTGAGTAACAATTGAGCCCTACGTCAGCGAGGCTGAAACCAATGTGAATGACCTGTGATTGGACGGTGGTAGGACCCACCCGGATTCCAAATCAAAACTTGAATCATATTAGATTCTTTTTTTGTATAAAAAATGGTTGATGGCGTCACGGCCCAAAGCTGCGTGATAAACTGTGATTGGTCCATGCATTGGTTGAGTTGGCAGTGGGACAACATCGGTGCATCGACGATTGGTGGAACACGATTTGAGCAGCTTGAACATTGGCGAAACGATATTGCGATGAGCGATATCGGCATCGGCGGATCGGTGGAACGGTTGTGGTGGTATGAACATTTGCGATGAGCGATTGCGATGGTGGTAGAGACCACATAGCATCACAACATCAGCGATGGACATTTGCAGTGGCATAAACATTGTTCCTTTGCGATGTGCGATGTGCGATATCGTCGCATCGCATTGCATTGGGACTTCATATCAACAAGACACTAAAAAAAAATATTTGCGATGAGTGATATAGAAATGGGGTCCACAATGATGTGGCCCATTCAAATAAAAAACTTGGCGCATTTAAACAAAAACTCTTTCTGTTTGGTTGGTGAGGGCTTAAAAGCTTGATAAGACTGTTTTTAAATAAAACCTGTTGTTGCGTGACCAGAGCCACGATTTGTTCAATTCTTCTACAAAAGTTGGTTGCGCCCATAAACATAAAAAATTCCTTACTGCTCCATTTAAACTCCTGTTAAATGCACGAAGATGTGCACCCAACCTTCTCTGCCCCTGTTGTACTCTGCGTCTACCTACACGGGGTTTTGCAGGTGACTTTAATATTTTCAACATAATACTGGGTACTTTTCGTTTATGATCTCATTGCATATGCATATGAAGAGAAAAAGCACGATTGGGGAGGTCTTTCATTCACTACATGTATTCGCTCTTCTGAGAAGAGTATGATATCACATGCAGAAAGCATTGGGGCGAAGTGGATCTCCATGATTAATTCTTGAAGCATTGATTTTTTTTCCTAAATATCATGGAAATTTTGGTGAGATTTTAAGAAAATTTGGCAGTGATTTTTAGAAATCTATATTATAGCTATCAAACTTCAATATTTTGGGTGTATTAAAGGTTTTTTATGGTGCTGGATCAATTTCCGCCATAAAAAACATGATTCAAACACTTCTACTAGAATATTTCTTAATTTTTTTTTCCTAGCTTCCTCCCTCTCCTTAGACAACTCCATCGTTGAATAGTGAATGAACTTGATTAATGGTTGTATAGTGAATGAGGTTTACCAATGGAAAAAATTGTAAGATAGATATGGTTAAGCAAGTTTAAATATAAAAATTTGATGTGTTAGTAAAAGAAAATATAAAAATTAAGCTTAAAATTAAAATTTTGAACTCAGTGGAAACAAAATTTAATTGAAAATGTTATCTCTAACTCTTCATACAAGATTTATTTGGAAAATTAGAAAAACATATAACTGGTCAAGATTTCTATTACAACAATGAAAGATATATAACATGTCACTCTATTTATATTTCTTTCTCATCCACCATTTTTGTCTTACTCATACCCTTATTAAAAAAAGGTTTCATTACAATACGATTGTATGATTAACTATTAGACAATATCATAGGTACTAACAACTTTGACTTTCATTTCATCTCATACCTAATAATCTCCCACTTGAGGACAAATAGAAGCTTGAGTGAATGTTTTTGACATTTTTTTCTCTTCTCCCTAGTAACCCTTTCCGAGGATGCATTTTCATCACATTTGCATTACTCCAAAGTTCTTATTTATTCCCGGTAGTGTATATTTTCTACAATTATAAAAACCCATTATTTAACACTTCATGAATCCAATAATATAGAACATCAATGTTATTTGTCAAAAAATGATATGTTGGGTATTTTTCTAAATGAATAGCACTCTAAGTATCACAATGCAACACATATTTCTCTTGTTTTATTGCCAACTCTCCTAAAAATCATTGCATCCACAACATTTATTTGCAAGTTTATGTGACCTTTATATATTTTTATTTTGTTGTGAAGAGGGTTATTAATCTATGCAATCTAGACATCCAAGATATTGTTGCACCATGAAAAATTATATAAATAACCATTGATGGACTTTTAGTATGGAGATATCCATCCATATTTTCATTTCTCTAACTTTTAAGAACAACATTGTTGTTAATGAAACATAAACAATAACTAATAATACCCTTCAAATACCTCAAAATCCTCTTTATCGCTTGCCAATTTTGTTTGTTTGAATATGTAAGGAGCCTACTCACTCCTCCCACTAAATGTGCAATATCTCAACAAGCGCATATCTTGGTATATATCAACCTACCAATTGATTAAGCATAATATATTTTACTCATTTCCTCCTTCTTATTGTCATCATAATTGCACAAATCATCACTAAATTTGAAGTGTGATGCAAGTGGTGTACCAACTAGTTTGGCATCCTTCATATTGAACCTCTCTAACACCTTTTCAAAATAATTTTTTTGTGGCAACCACAACTTTATGCTCTTTCTTTCATGTACAATCCTCATGCCCTATATTTTTTTTATGGACCAAGACCATTCATTTCAAATTGAATACCCAAATAATTCTTGAAACTATTAAGCATGTTCTTATCATGTTGAATAATTAGTATACCATCTGCAAAAAATAGTATAATATGCGCTTCTTGGTCATACAACTTCATGTAGACACAATGATAAACATCTATTCCTTTGAATCCATGCTGCAACATAAATGAATCAAATTTATTGTACCATTAACGAGGTGTTTGATTCATCCCATAAAGGCTCTTCTTCAACCTACATACAAGGTTCTATTTACCTTTTATCTTGAATCCTTCTAGTTGTTCCATATAAATTTTTACCAATAAGGACTTTTAGACCCTTTTCAGTCATGTGGTATAAGCACTTATGCCATAACTTTGTTGAGTTTCCTTTTTTGCAATAGGAGTCATGTTCGATGTCTCTATTTTTTCCTTCATTGTATACAAGGTTTCTATATTCAATCCTTTAGCCAACACCAATGACCCTTTAGCGATTTTCCAACCACCTCTCCCAAAAGTTGTGGTGCAGCATTTATCTTCCAATTGTCTCATAAAGATCATGTTAGTATACATATTTGGGGCATGTCTAACATGTTTCAACATGATACCTTGTTCATCCTTTGTCTTGTTTAAAATATCTCACCTTTCAAAAATATTAGAAAATTGATTATTTGCTAAATGTACTCTACCATCATAAACTCCATCATATGTAACAAAATTATTTTTGCAAGGGGTCACATGGTGAGATGCCCTAGAGTCATTACCTAATCAATGTTACTCCTAGAAGTATATAAACATGATTCTTTTACTAAAACAATATATGAGAAATTATTTTCAAAACCTATAACAATTATCTCACCTTCATTTTTGGTGCATGATTTTGTATTTTTGTTGATTAACTTATGTTCCTTCTGCTCCTTTTGTTCCTTCTTCCAAAACAAACATTTATTTTCCTTGTGTCCTTCGCTTCCACAACAAAAACAAGTAGGTCTTCATGTTCTTGGTTTCGATCTACCTCTTTATTTTGAATGCCCATGTTTGTTGTGTTAAATTTTCCTTCCCTCATCAACTAAGGTTAGAACGTCTCCTCTCTCACTTTCCATAATTGATTTGTGTTGCAACTAGTCATTCATTAAAAAGCCAATAGCATCATCAAACTTCAAGGTCCTATTAGGTTTTGAAGTGCTCATAGAAACTATCATATTATATAAGTTGTCTCGTGTGGAATGCATAAGTAAGATAACTTTTATTTCATTATCCAGAATAATTTTTTTTTACAGAGTCAAGCTGACTCATAATTATATTAAATTTGTTGAAATTCTCTACAACTGAAGCACCCTCATATAACCTCTTCATCAAGAAGACTTTATTTGAACCAATGTCATTTTCATGCCAATCATGCAACTTCTTCTGTAGCCCTTCTATTGCCTCCTCATCCGCTACATTAAACTAGACACTCTTTGATAGGCACTGTCGAATTGTAGCAATGACCTTCATTTCCAAATACATCCAAGCTTCATATATCATTGTTGAGTGCTTCTTTGCCACTCTTTCAATTGGTGATTAGTGATCTTTCAAAATCAAAATATCCTCCTTTTTTTATTTCCGTAGGGGAAAATTGGCCTCATTCAACTTTTCTATATCGCTTAATATATTACTCTCCATATTGCTTAGCTTATAGAATGTGCATCTCTGATACCAATTATTAGTAAAACATAATAGCAAAATTAAAATGAAAATGAAAAATTTCAACTCAATGGAAACCATATTTAACTAAAAAATTTAACTTGGATTTTGGACACAAGATTTATGTGGACAACCCATTAGGGTAAAAATCTCTCCTAAAGGATTTAGTATATTTCTATTACGACAATGAAAAAATATATTAAATTTCACTCTTTTCACATTACATTCTCACCCATACTTCATTTTTACTCACACCTTTATTTAAAATATTTTATTAAAATGTAGTTGGCTCAATACCATAAAACAATACCATTACATCAATATTAACTTTAATTTGATCTCACCCCAATAAAACCAAAAATATATTTCTTTCCTTCAAATTATCTTCTTTCTTCACTATTATATTATTAAAAAAAAACCATAGATAAAGATACAATGTCTGTTTGTTTACAAATCAATTAATTATATCTTTCAACGAACAAATTTTAATTCATCTTAAAAGCATGAATCGATTGACCACTTCTAACAAACACATTCTTGGAAATTCATTCCAAGAGGTTTTGTCATATTCATGTTAATTTTGGATATGTTCACTTATATAAAATTATCTGTAAACCTTTAAAATATGGCTTCCAACTCACCCATCTTACATTTCCATCATATTAACCGTTTATTAAAATTAATATATCTAATAACGCTCCACCTCACCAATCTTACATTTCCATCTTATTAACTATTTATTAAAATTAAGAATACCATTGATGCGAACAGCATTGACTTTAATTTGATCTCACCTCAATAAAGCAGGAATTAACTTGCTTTCATTCGTATTATCTTGTTTCTTTACTATTATATTATTTAGAAAAAAAAAAGATAAAAATACAATATCTTGATAAAATTAATATAGTTAGTAGTTCGCATGTGTTGGTTCCAAAAATTTTTATGTAATTTCCTAGAAAATTTATAATGAAAATACAATGTTTGTTTATTTAAAAATCAATTAATTATATTTTTCAACGAACAAATTTTAATTCATCTTAAAAACGTGAATCGATTGATGACTTCGAGATACAAATTTATAGAAATTCATTCGAAGAGGGTTTGTCATATCATCTTAATTTTGGATATGTTCACTAAAAATTAATAGCTTAAAAACAACACAACTTTATATAAAATTATATGTGCACCTGTAAAATGTGGCTTCCACCTCACCAATCTTACATTTCCATCGGATTAACGATTTATTAAAATTAATATATTTAATAACGTTCCATCTCACCAATCTTACGTTTCCATCAAATTATCTATTTATTAAAATTAATATATTTAATAACGTATCTTTATCCATTATTTTGGTATGCAATGACATATCTACGTAAATAAATTAGTTGGAGGCTACAATGGGGCTATATTCAATTCAAACAACATTATTTAAATAAATTACAAGAAAATCACATAGTTATTTATTTTAATGAATTACATGAAAATCGTTTAAATCGTTTAAATGAGAGCGATAATCATGGTAATAATTATTTTGATGAGTGTGGAAAAATGTTTGCACATTAACCATGAAATTTTTAATATTAAACTCACACTATTAAATTAAATTAAATTCATATAGCATTATTTAAATAAATTACATGAAAATCAGAATTACTTATTTTAATGAATTATATTAAAATCCTTTAAATGGAGTTATAATCATGGTAATAATTATTTTGATTAGTGTCATATATATTAATAATGAAATTTTCTACTATTACATCCATATTATAAATATTAAATCTATAAACTATAATATTATAAATTTGGTATATTAAATCGTATATTATAAATTTTAATATTAATCTTTATTTTATAAATTAAATTTTATAAACACAATATTATGGCTATAATGGTTAGTCAACATTGTTGACCATAATGGTTGGCCATGGTTGAGCATATTCAATGAGGTTTCACCATTGTTCAAAATGGTTCATAATAGTTGACTAATGTGGTTGACAATGTTTCATTATTAGTATTAAGATGTCATTATGTTTGATTGATGCTAAAGAGTGTTCTCATTAAATAAATTGTAATATAATGTAGCATTCTAGCCATGGTTGATCATGGTAATAAAGGGGATTCCTATCGTGGTTGATCATAGTTGATCATGGTAGTCCATGGTCATCCATGGTTGACCATAGTTGACCTTGATTGACCTTGATTGACCATTATTGACCATTCTAATTATATTGATCTTGGTTGGCCTTGAATGACCATGGCCAACCATGGTTGATTATGGTTGACAATGGTAAACCAAGGTTTATCATATTTGAGCATGATCAACTATCATGGATAATGATTGACTTTGGCATACCATTTTTTCCTATATTGGACCATTCTAACCACGTTGACCTTCATTTACCATGGTTGACCTTAGTTCATCATGGTTTACCATTATTGATAATGGTTTAGTATTGTTGATCATGGTTGAGCATGGGTGACCATGGTTGATCATGGTCGACCATGGTTGACCTTGGTTGTGCACGTTTAAAATTTTTAACCATAAACATCTGCTAGGGCCTTTGATTTTTCTGATTTAAGGAGTTTTTAGGATAAGCTATAAGGTCGATGACTCGTTTCGGAGATAGGCATTGGAAATTTACGAGAGAGACAGTCATAAAAAGGAAGGAACTCACAGATGATTGGCACTCTTGGAGGAACGACGAGAAGAAGCAGGCACAATCGAGTGGGAAAAGAACAATGATAGCTGAGGAATAGGAACAACCAAGAAAGGAAGAAGGAGAAAATAATTGGCATTCGAAGAGGGTGCGAAAAGATAGGGTAGGACTATCGGGAAGGAAAATAAAAAGAGAATTGTTGCAGATCTAGTAGAGTCATTTTGTGTCTATTATTTTGTACAATGTATTGATTGGTCTTGTGGGTTTGTACTGTGGGAAAGAGGCTCTTGAGCCATAGCTAATGATATTGTTGTAGAAATTAATGATAAAGAGAAGTTTCTGGGACAATTTTGTGTTGGTTCAATGACTATATGGTTCTTTAAAAAATATTTAAATGTGTGTATCTAAGTAGTATTTCCTTATGAATACGCATGCCTTGTTGTGATCAGGCGCATGCTTGTTACTATTTGGTGTTATTTGATTCTTGCCTCAGATGTGATTCATCCCAATACTGGATCTCAATCCCCATCTAACTAAGGTCGCGACACGCCTCGTGTGATACTTCTTACCCATTTTGGGTAAGGTGAAAAATTCGGTGTTGTGCTTGACTACAATAGAGCTTTATCGCACCATGTGCCTGAACCTGGGCTCTCAACGATGTTATTATTTTGCGCCAACAAATGGCTATGTTGCCGAAAGCACGAAATTCTAAAAAGGGGGTTGCAATATGGTATCGAGGATTCTAAAGAAAGAGTTATGAGATTAGCGGTACGAAAAAATAGACTGGTTCATTTCTCAAAAAGCTCATCTTCATCGGCAAGGTGTGGAAAAGTTAAAGGAGAATATATTATACGCAAAGTCTGCTACCGATCAATACAAGATGTTCTGGTGCAAATTTTTGTAGGATCTCTACAATTAGTTGTAGAGTGTACACGTAAAGGGAAATACAGGTGAACAAATTTGATCTCACCATACCTGGACTCAAGCAGATATGATTGAGCTACATTGAATTGATACAAATCTAACGCAAGTTATGGACTTCTGGGTGAAAACCATATTAGAAGGATACATTATTGATTTTTTTTCCGGAGGGCCATCAATTATTTACTAAAGCTGAGGCCGTGTTTAGGTAGAAGTCGTGAGGGATGCTACTGAAGGAGATCCCTCTGTGGATCAAGGTTATAATGGTGGAACAAAACTTGGTGTTTCAGAACCCAAACATGGTACCCTAAATGTCTAGTAATGGAGAAAAGGACTAAAGGGAGGGATGCTACCGAGCGAGGAATCATGAGAATGTCAACGAAATGGAAGTGGATGAATTCAAGGAGGCTAGGAATATGACAGAATGACATAGAGTGTATATAACTAAGAAATGAAGGAAAAGGGCTCTGCAGTAAACTAATATGCGATAAAGGGATCTACATCAAGCAAGAGTGGAGTTGAGGAGTCCATTAAAGGAAGAAGGAGCAGTATTGGGCCAAGGTCGAGAAGCGGCGATTGTCATAGAGGCTTAGAGTCAAGAGGGTAACAAGTGCCCATCCCCACTCATGGAAATGGAACCATCAGATGGCATGAGCTACATAGGCTCCAAGGAACATCTGGATGAACAATGAGCTAATTTTCCTTAAGAAGATTATTTATAGAGAATGATGCGTCCAAGGTGAACAATGATGTGCCTTCCCCAAGCTCAAGTAGCATCTCCCAAAACCTTCCCCTATTACTCTATCACAATCCTGTTAAGTTTATGCATAAATTAATCAAATTCATTTGATTTCACACTGTGAATGTGACATATAAATCTAATACTAGTGGCAGTGGAATTAGTAATAGTAGTACGAGATTTCAAGGATCGTTATAGCCTAGATGGTGGGATCATTCACCAGATGCCCTGAGTTCTCTGGTAAAGGGAATGATGATAGAGAACAAAATTGCGACCTATATGTGAAGTCATCTGGAAGGCCTACTGGAAACCTAATTCTACAAAATTAATTGAATTCCAAACCACTCTTTGGGAGAGATACTTGAAAGGGTTGCCATAGCTATTTGGGGACCAAAAAACCAAACAGTAGATGATGCTAAATGAGAATTCTTGGAGCAGTTCAAGATTCCTTACAAAAACAAACAAGGGTTGTTTGCACTATGAGAAATCAAGCAGTAAGAAGGAGATACCGGTTGGGATTTAATGCGAATATTCAAGGACACAATTGGAAAACCAAGCTACCCAATAGATCCAAATCATCAACGGGACTAGTTTTCCAAAGAATTATTGCCTCTCACCCATACACCATTGACTGAGCATAAAATGGATACACTATAAGATGCTTGAGTACAGCGGTCGAGCAATGATCCAATACCCTTCTATATCAGGTCTACAACATCAAATCGTGAATCTAATAGAAAATATAAAGGATATGCACCCAACATGGGTTATGAGACGGTGTACTCATTACCTTGTATAGTTTCATATTTCTACAGAGTGCCCAAGGTCGTGGGGCCCAAATATTGCACATGCACCAAATGGGCCATCTAGAACTCCACCTGCAACAGGGGCTATGTAGATAGGAATGCAAGGCTTATACCCAAGGCACACTTAATTCCACGCGTTCCCAAACTAACAGAATCTCGTAACAATCAAATAGTGTGAGATATCCATAGCATACATGCATCTCCCACGTCTCTCCCAAATCCTACATTAATATTCCAATGTTCCTAACAACACCTTCTGTGAATTCTACACTTCACCAACTCATCATACTAACCGGTATAGTGCACTCGATGCATTACTTGATCAATTGGACCAAAATTCATATTGAATCAATGAAACTCCTTGGGGACAAGAGGGAAGAGGAATAATGGGGGGTAGGACAAGAGGTAGAGGCCCAGTGTGTTGTTAAAATTTTGATCCAGAGGGACATGTTGCACGAGATTTCCCACTACCCATATGACAATGGTGGTCTCAATGCAGGTTCAACAAACATGAAATAAAGGATTGTCAAGAGTTGATTGCAAGATGTGAAGAGAGAAACCGACAGAGGGGAGAAAATTTAATTAATGCAGAGCCAAGCTTTCCAGTGACAACCCCCTCTCAAATATCAACATAGTCACTTGTGGATGGAAAAATATTGGAGCTAACATAGGAGTGGCAAGCCAACCCAAGATTAGAAGACCAAATTCACCAAATCTCTCATATGATCCTGAACAATAGGAGCGATACTACAAGGAAGCAGTAGAAAAATTTACCAAGTTAACACCAAGCATTGGGTCGTAGGAAGAACAGCTAGGGTCCTTAAAACATAAAAATTTTGACCCTCCATGATCCAATTCTCAACCCATAGATGAATGGTTCAAATAGTTTATGAAAAATATGAATGATGATCAGATGCTCGGGCTATTGTGAGAGTCTGAAATATAATATCAAGGAAGGAGAAACTTATGAAGGTATCATCTTTTCTAACCTACCAGAGAGGCACTCCATGCGGGTATGAAGGAACAAAAGGAGAACAAGAATGAAATTCCAGATTGATGCTCAAATGTGGGATTCCAAATTAAATATACAATGGTGTATTTTGGCTCATATGTCAAACTTTTGCTGAGAAGTACTTGGCAGGATTCGAGAAGGCCCAAGCTAGCATTTTCGCGAATCTAGCTGCGTATGGTAAATAAATATTACATCCTTCTGGTTGGAAGACTGAAGGATGTAGAAGTTGATATTACAGAAGTAAAAAACTATGTAGATTTTGATGTGATAGACATAATGGGTGAAAACAACCCATATCCAACGCTGATTGGGATAGATTGGATTTTTAATAAATATGGAGTGATTGGTATTAAGAAGGAAATGATCAAATTCGAGGTAGAAGGGGTTACAGTAATCCAGCCCCTAGACCCCAATTAAGGACTAGGGTTCACACAACTGAAATATGATAGGGATGACAAAAAATTATTGGATGAACTATATCAGCTAATAGTAGGAATAATGGAGGATTATATAAACCTGAATATAGAGGTATCGATTAGCTGACAGAGTATTCAAAGTTCAGATGTTGGCTCGGAATATGTGTGGGAAAATTGGAAGCAATGGGGATATGAGGTCAACACTAGGCGTTGTGATACAATCAAAATGATACTGTGTTTACGATGAATCCTCCTCCAAACTTGTCGTTGAACATGTGTAATTCTAGTAACGTTATCTCGGTCTCGAGCCCGAAGTCATCTACGTTGTTCTACCCTTTCGGTGGATCCAGCTATGAAAACACGGTTCTCTCTCATCGGATCCATAGTTAGGTCAGATAACGGTGGCTTGTCTTACTCTTGTATTAACATGAGCCCACCAATGGAGGAGGTATCCTTAAATCCCATTGATAAAGTTGTCAAACCCGTGAGCAGTGCGGGTTGTTCAATTAAAAGGTATGAGGATGTGGACCCTAACCACGCAGTTAACAACCACGCGGATGGAAATGATCAGTGATTGGATGGTGATAATAATATTTCGGGTCAGGGTATTTTTCATAACCGTGAATATTGTTATGATTCATTAAAGAACAATAATTCACAAAAAGAGAAAATACGAAAAGGTGGCCCTTGTGGCCCTTTGAGTAGGATTTCGAATTTCACAAGCAACAGACTTGGGAGCGCGGAGGAGACAAATATTAATAATAAGATCTTATATGATGAGGATATAAATATTAATAGGAAACCCTTATATGATGTGGAGATAAGTATTAACATGGAGGAGACAAACATTAATAAGAAGCCATTATATGATGAGGATAAAAATATTAATAGGAAGCCCTTATATGATGTGGATAGAAATATTAATAGGAAGCCCTTATATGATGATTACATTAAAAAAAAGGTTGTTAACCTTTCCTCGATGGAATTAAGTCATGATACCCATAGGATTATCAACAAAGGTTTGGGATTTGATGTTGCTCCTAAAGGTATTTTGAATGAGAGAATTTTGTGTAGGATTGAGGAGGGCATTTGAGGTTTACCTTTGGATGACAAAGAGGCTCTTAAGGAAAGCTAAACCCCCTAAAAGTAACCTTAGCAAGGAGGAGATAGGCACTCTTAGAGCCCTTTGCAATAACGATGAAATTGTGGTCCTTAAGGCAGACAGGGGAGGGGTTGTTGTCGTTTTAGATAAGGTGGATTATGCTAGGAAAATCAATGAGCATATTGATTGCAGCAGCTATAATAAGTTGAAGTCCAACCCGTTGTCGAAGATCTTAAGAGAAGTTAAGAAGGAAATCTTGAAATCTCATCTCGATGATAAGTTGAAGAAGAAATTGACCCCCTCCTGTGAGGTCATTCCGAGAATTTATGGGTTTCCTAAGATTCATAAAGATGTGTCTCTTAGGCTTCTACAGAAACACTGAGTCCTTCATTAAGGACTCAAGTGACTTCGTTAGGCTTATTAAAAAAGAGAGGGTGGAGGAGAGTGACATCCTGGTAAGCTTTTATGTGGTTCCACTATTTACCAAAATCCATTTAGATGAAGCAGTGAGGGTTATTAATGCTTCCAAGTTTCACAAAGGTATGCCTAAGTTTCCATCTCTTATCATTTCAGAAAATCTTATGGAGAGATACACACCATTGCATGCTGCTAATCTTAAGCAACAGAATTGCACTGTGTTGTGCAACCTTGAGTCATTCAAGGGAGAGATGAACCATCATCCTCATGAGACATTATTGGGTTGCATACCACACTTGAGGTTGGGGTTTGAAAAATTGGAGGAAAATATGACAGATGGTAGACATATTGAGATAAGAAAAAATTTCTCCTCTCTAGATGACACTTTCTCAATGAGCATACCACTGCTTAAAGAGAAACTTCTACTTGCAGCAGATCCAAGACCTTATTGGTTTTGGAGGGCCATTGATGAGAAGAAGATATCATGGAGAGATCTCATTGGAGGTGCACCTCAAAATATCATGGAGTGCAAATTTCTTCAATAGTTTGAGGAAGTTTTTCCCTTATCACAGTTGGATCTTGATAGATTCAAGATGGTCATGGGTATGAGGTTTTTTCTAGAATATATCCAAGGAGTTGCATTTCAACATCCCATGAAATGCAAGAGGAAAAATCTGATATGGGAGGATGGTAGTCTTCATTGGAAGGGTACCAAGATGGAGAATGGTAGGAGGCATCCACAAGCAGTTGAGTGGATGTGGATGCAGAGCAGGAAGCTAGAAGGCTACTTGCAAATATATGACACCAGGCAACAAGAAGCTTGGGAGCGTTGGCTACTCTTAAAAGAGTTTGGCCATCATGAGACATATCCTTCTTCTAAGGGTATGTGGGTGGAAGGAATGAGGTAGGATACTTGCATCATTGGGTAGTAAGGAGTGTGAATGCATTATGATGATATGACATTTCTCATTATGTCTTCACCACATGATTTGTATGATGGAGGTATGAGGAGGCAGAAAAAGCTTTTGTTTCTTTGGTTGTCCTTGGGAGAGAAAGGGCATATTTTCTCTCACACTTTGCATGATGTTGCAGAATTAGGAGATGCCACTATCATGGTGCAAAGGGGCTACTCCTTAGCCTTGGAAGAAGCTTCTTGTATGTAGCAACATTATGGGAGATGACTTTGACAATGAACATGTCAAAGAATGGAGCTATGTATTGGCAAAAGCCTATTTTCATAGGCCAACAACGCTGTCACTTTGGAGCAAGGACTTATTGATGGAGTGTCTCGAGGATCACTTCACTCTTGATGCACCTGATGGAAAAGGAGGAGGTGAGAAATATGGAGTAGTGGATGGAGACATCTATTACTGTGATATGTTCTTCTTGGCTTGGATTTCGAAGTATAAGGGGAAGGATCTTCATGTAGCACATGATTCATTTCTCTTCATGAGAGTATGTCATACCACTATGGAGAGATTCTTCATCGATCCTATCATCATCTTACTTTCAGAACATGGTAAGAATCTTTTTTTTGCATTTATTAATTTGCATACTCTTACCATTTCTATGTAGTGCATTGCTCCACAAGAGGGCAATATTTTCATTGCGCTCCATGATCAACATTGGGCCAAATTGTATGATGGAGACAACCATCTATTATATGGCCATGGGAAAGTGTTTTATCATTTCATGTATTTTAAATTAATTTACCCGACCATTTATTATTTATTAGTAGATGTGATAACATACATAAGCAGCCATGTATCAAGAAACAACTTGCCATGTAATATTCTAAAGCAGCATTATGGAAAAATACGTTGTAACCACTTGGGAAATTGTTGGTACTTTCCAGTACCACATGAAACCTTCAGTATTTCCCTCATTGAGATCCTAATCACGATTTAATTTGCTGATTTTGTTCTTATTCTTATTGAGAGCATGATTGAGGGAGTGACACATGGGTTGGATGTGTCCTTGCGGAAGGATATTTCCCACACTTTTTGCATTTCATGTTCCAAGGGGAGCATGAGAAATGATATGGTCACTACAATAAGACACTTGTTTTTCCATGATGTGGGCCATAAGGTTGTTTGGATGCCATATTGTGATGATTTTATATCCATCACACATGGGATGTTTTGGGCCAGCTTGATTCATAGCGTTGGAGAGGAGATCTTTGGAGATCTAGTCTTCTTCTTGCCACTTGAGGGCAACTCATTTGCAGCCCAAGATCAGCAAAAGCTCTACACTTATCATGAGTGGAGAGAAGGAAAACATGGGGTAGGCTACTTTGTCTACCATGATCAGATTTTCAGCCCACCTACTTTGCATGCACCAAATGTGGAGGAGAATTTTCCAGAGTTGCCATGTTGGGAGGTGACTCATTTTGTATGGATGATTGCTTGGGGATGGAGGATCCACATGGAAATGATGTTTCCTAATTCATTTCAGATTCCATTCCTCAAAGGGACCTCTGGACATCACCTTATTGCCTTCTTGAGTACTCAACTTGTTCATGATGATAGCTATTTAGCTAACTTGCATGCTTGGGAGGGGCAATATGGAGATTCATTGATGAGATAGCATTTCATTCCTTGGAGGAGATAATCATATAAGGATGCTATAGTAGGAGGAGGGAAGAATTCCTAGTTCTATCCTTGCAGTTGCTTGAGGAAAAGCAACATTTGGGAGGGGAGGACTGTAATATTCCAAAATTTGCATGCAGCAAATTGGAATATTGATTTTTGCTGATTTCACTTAGGAGAATAATAAATGGGTAAGGAGGCCCATGCATAACAAAAATCTGAATAAAATCCCTCATAATGAGAAAAGGGATCGACATAAGAGCAGGATTTCACACCCTCATGACATGTGAACAGGGACTTTTGCATGTGGACAAAGTCAATTTTGGCTAAGTCAACAAAATTCATGAAGAGGAGTGGATAATCAATGTAAATAGCTCAATGTGAAAAAGTATCAGATTATACAAACATATGAGAGCTAGATTGAAGACACTTGGGTGTGAAAAGGGATGAATAAGGTTGAAGAGGTCAACTTTGACCAAATCAAACAGCGTGGTTATGGAGGAGTGGCCTTTATGGAGATACAACACAGTTTTGGAGGGAGATTGGTTATGTGATGTTGGAAACCCTAATGGGTGGGACCCAAGGTGAGGAGGCTCACATAGTTTATAAGGAAGAGGAGGGCAGCCATTTGAGGTTAGCTTGATGTTTATTGATTTTTTTCTACATGACTATTGTGCCTTCTCCAACTGTTTAATTGAGATTGCAGTGTTGTTTAGCACAAGGCATTCCTGTTTAGGGATTCCTTCTCCTTCCTTGAATGATCTCTTCGAGGAGAATTGTACTTCAATTTTCCACATTCAGGCTTGAAGCCAAGCATCCTCCTTCAGCTACAATGTTATTTTTGCAATAGTATAATGTTGTGTTGCAGGGTGTTGCAGTGGAAGGTTCACAACACCACTTCTAGAGCTTGTATTTTAGAGGAGGAAGCCTTTCACTCTCTAGGAGATTAGTGAGGAAGACTTTGAGATGATTTTCATATCTTGGCATGTGGCCAATGTAATTTACATCTCCTACAGTTCAGTCCCTTGTAGGAACTGCGTCATTCCTTGCAGTTTTGTAGTGAGGGGGTTAAATCCTTAGCTTTTGAGTTGATTTCTTAGGGAAAGGGCCAACCCTTCTCCCCAAAAGCTTGTAAGAAGGATATTCATTCATTTGTTGCATGATTCAGCTATATGTATGCAAAGCTTCAATAGAATACATTATTTCAGATCCAGATCTGTAGATCTAGCATTTTGTACTTGTGCTCTCATGAAACCCTTGCCGAGATATCTTTATGATGTGTAAAAGGAGCTATATCTCCATTTTTCTCCGTGATTTGATATAATAAACTATATATCTGTGTCTATACCATATTTTAGCAGAAAAACTCTAAAAATCACACTGTATATGCTTTAGTAAATTTCTATTTAGTTAAGTCATGGGATTTGGGGCCTTTTGAGCCATATCGGGACCAAGAGATCTGTTTAAACAAGTAAAAGAGATTTGTTTCTGAATCGTTTCTAGGTGTGAGACCCATATTACATAATATAAGGTATCCTAATGTTATTTCTCCCTGTTATAACGTAATTTATTGGGAATAATGTTTTTAGGGCATATATTGTTGTGTTTCCCCACTTTGGGCTGATGTAATGGATCATAATTTTGCTGCAACATTCATTTGATGGATATGTGTTTTTAAAATATTTTATGAGTTAATTCCTTCCTGCTATTCCATTTTGTGTTCATGTGTTGCTCCATTCCCATTTGGGGATATTACAGTGTTATCAGAGCCACTTGATTTCTAATTGAGAATATTACACTATTTAATTACAGAAACAAATCATTGGTCTGGGCCGTAAATGCATGAGTGCTATAGGGCTATATATATATATATATATATACATATATATATATATATATATATATATATATATATATATATATATATATATACATATATATATTCCCACTTTTGGATAATTTCCCTATAAAAAGGGAAGCCACATGTCAAGATATGAACCACTCAATGCACATGCCATGATGTCCTCAACACTTGCCAAGCAGTGCTTTCAGAATGTTGGGTGTATGAGATTTGTGAGCAAGTTCAAAGAGTCAAATACCATGCCAAGCTCACAAGCTTGTTTGCCACTAATCTTAAAGGAGAGAAGGTCATAATTGCAGGGGTGAGATTCATAGTCTTAGCTGAAGCCATATCTACAACTAAAGGGATACCTAATAGTGGTGAAAAATGGTTTAAGAGCTATGATCTTGATGTGCAAAACTACAAATCATTCATCAAAGATCACTACAAAGATACCATTAAGAAAGTGTTTCATTTTGGTCAACTGTATAGGTTATTGATGAGGGTTGTTGTGAAGCACTTTACATGTGAGGTCAGATCAGTAGGTATGAGCCCAAAAAATTTGAAGAAATCATAGCTTCTCCTTTCCAAGGTATGGGCTGCCTAGGGTTTACATTGCACACATGGATAATGTTTCTTCAAAATGTGTTTCTAACTAAATAGGGATGAATTTTATAAAAGTGAATGAGGTTTTTATCCATAATAGACCGAGGAACAAAAACCCCCTTAATTTTATACAGAGGTATTATGATTTGGGATAAATACCAAAAATACAATTGCTACAGGTGGTTTTCTACACTCATGGAAAGCTTAATTTCAAGATATTTTTTCAAGGGTTTGGGCAAGGTATTTGGAGTTCTTGATGACTCCATTATGTGAGCGAAATCCTAAGCTTTTCACTGGTACCTTCATATATTGATTTGGACCCCAAGTTGGCCTCCAAATGTCACTTTTCCCAATAACACTGTGTTTTCTCTAAGCAAGCTACGTTTTTCCAATTTTTGAGTGATAAACTTTAAACTTTGATTCTGACCAAATGGAAATGTATTTTTCAATCTTGGAGGAGAATTTTGTTGCTAAAATTTAAAATAAAAAAAAAAATCTCTCAGTTTTGCGAAATGATTTTTTGTTAGAGAGATATGGACCTACCTGCAAGCCCTATTTTTGCAAAAAGTTTTATAAATTTTCATTGTTTTTGACAGTCATAGGGTCATAAATGCAGCATGGGCCACGCTGTGGTTTTTACGGAGGCCTCAAAATGGCATAATATTTGCATCAGTGGATTCCTCTTGGCCTCTACTTTCATCCTATAAAATCATATCTCCACGTCTTCCCCATCTCGCAGGTCAAAAAGTAAAAAAAACACCAAAAAATGACCTTTCTGCCTCCTTCTTGAAGAGCACGTTGCGCTTTCAGAGTGTCTATGGAAGAATGAAATTCTGAGGGGGAAAATTCAGTGAGTTTTAGTGCTTGAAGAATCCATCATGTAGCCAACTGGAATATCTATCTCCATCGAATTTTAGATCAGCATTTGGACTCTAGGAAGGCCTCCAAAACTTAGTTTTCCCTCACACGTTGCATTTTCTCCTCGCACGTTGTGTTTTGAGCAGAATTCGTTGTATTTTCTCTTGAAAGTCATTTTTTGCAGTTGGCTTGGTCCAGTTTCACTTTTACTCATGTAATTTGTCAATCATGATGATGTATATACATATGAGGTATATACATGCTTGTAAATATGAGGTATATACATGCTTGTAAAGTCATTTTTGGTCAAAAGTATCAGTTTTTCTATCCTGGGGAGAGGTTTGTTAAACTCCCTAGTCTATACGTTTGAGGTGAGAGAATCATATGATTAGTTCCTCAACACTGGGATTTGGCACCTTAGAGAAGGGAAATGATATTTTGTCTATATGTACGCTTTTATTAGTAATTTGACTGGTTGGAAATCACAGGGTGAGACAATTGCAGCTTGTGCTTAAGATTTTTTCATAAATTCAAAGGAACAATTGCAACTATTTTATAGGAATTCCCGTGTTGTGAGTTTTTTATGTTGTATTTTCTCTGTTACAGTCTTTTATAAATGATATACATGTACTATTTCCATACCTTTCTTTCCTCCGTGATCTTCCTAAAAGTTTGATAAGAAGAATTATTCATAAGCTCTGTTTTGTTTGGGAACATCATTTCATTTTTATTTCCTTCGGTTTTAATGAATTCATGATTCATGCTCATTAAGATCCTCTCCACACTTTGAAACCCTACACTACACTGACAAAACCCTAATCCATAACTAAAACATTGCTACCTTTCCCCTTTATATATTTGCGGTTGTAACCCTTTGATACATTTGACCTAGCTACCTCGTTTTTTTCCGTGATCCAGTAGTAAAACCATCAAACATTCAGAAACCTAGAGATGACCTAAATAGCCTAAAATCTACTCCTCATCCAGTCAAATCCTTTCGTTGTGATCTCATAGAGAGAGCCCTCGCTAGTTTGGTAGGGCTAGCTACCAAACTGAAAGCTTGGTTTGAGGTTACCTCCATTAAAATCCATTCATCACCCTTGAGACATTGTGGAGGCTAACACCCACTCTTGAGGTGGAGAGGGACTCTTGTATTTTGATGTTGTCATGCAAAAAGAATAAAAAATGTGGTTAGTGGAACAAATGCCACAAATACTTCCTTCGAGCTACCTTTCAGTGTAATGGACCCTCAAAATAAGTTACTATTATTTATTTAATTCTCAAGACATAGATGTTATGCACCTCGTTTCATTTTAAGTTGAATATGTTATAAAGCTATGAGGTTTCCGAGTGGGTTTTCTTTACTAATATACATACTAAGATGATACTCATTTTCTTGTGATATTTAAAGTTGTTATTTATAATGAAATTTCTATAGGAAGATTGTTTTATAGTATAAATTTACTGATATATTGTTGGATGTTATACTATTTTTTCGATTGAAGGTCGTTGTTCCTCTTTGTTTCCATTTTGATTTAAATGGTAATACGAAGACTTTGGTAGTAAATTCCTTTTCTGCTTCTGGAATAAGACTGTTTTTGGAAATTTATGTGATATACAATGTCCATAGATTAAATTTTTTTTTTTTAAGTGATGTTGTTAAATTTTAATTGGCATTTCCATATGTATCGTTAATTTTGTTAATAAGTCCATTTTTTTTCTTAAACACACACAAATCGCACTATTTAATTTTTTTCTGGAATATGAGTGTGTGTATCATTTCTAATGTATGTTTTCTACCCTTGAACTGCACAATTGTGATTTTATCAAGATATCGTCTCGTAGTTACAGGTCCTTTTTTTGGAACTTTAGAGAGTTCATTGTTTCTGTCCCATAGGAGTACCGACTCCATCCTTCCTCCCTCTTAATTGCGTGCAGTCTCAATACTACACAATTGTGAAATCTGCAATGTGTATGTCTTGTAATATTAATAACCATGTAGCGAAACGAGTTACACGAGACACCATATCATAGGATATACACTTTTTAATTCTTGTTTATTTGATTATTTCTATCACGATGGGTATACACACACTCATCTTATATCATTTGCGGAGATCCTAGGGTCGCGACATTGCCGCACGACATCCATCCTGCTAATTTATTCCTCGCCTCTACCTTTCGTGGCTGTAAACATAAGGATAGTCACTTGTCGATAATTTCATAAGAATATATGTGCGATAATATATGTAGCATTCCCAACCTAATTGATTCCCTTACAGAACCAAAAGGATGGTGCATGTTCCACTATACAATTTTAGGTTGTATAATATCAATTACATGATTAAGGATACTCTAATTCACTGTCTTAAGATAATGGTAATGGTGTTTCCCAAGTTTCACTAAGGTAAGGGTTATGCCTCTAGTTATATTATCTTTTTACAACCATTTATTTTGTGCCCTTAGATTCATTATTTAAATTCTAAAGTGGAAGTACACAGAACCATGTGATCAATTTTATAAATTCTCTGCATCTGCATCGATACATACACACATAGGTAGGTACTAATAGAATGCATATACCAAGGGACTTTATCTTGACAATCCACATGTTGTATTTGTAAGAAAATTTTCTTTTCTTTATTTTAATGTTCTTTGTTCATCATTTCATCTTTTATGCACGCGTATGGAATTTGGATACTAGAAACCACTACATATAGGAGCACAATTAGCCATATATGCAAAAGTTTTGATAATAAAATAATTCTTATAGGCAAGCATACAACAATTCAATAATATTTGTAACAACATAGATAAATATTGTAAATCCTACATGCAGTCTAAAATAGTCTTCGTGTTCTATCAATTCATCACAATAAAAAATTAAATTTGACCATACTATTTGGGAAATATCTAAGAGCATAACACAATTCACAAAATCATGAAATATTTCCAATAGTTTTCCCCGAGCTAAAACCTTTTTGCCATGAGGAATGTATTTCTCTTTGATTCTTAGGTGGTTCATTTTATAGATTTTGTTCCCAATAGATTTTAGCAGTGTCCTACTTTAAGGTATTCCAGCCTTTTTTTTTTCTACGCCTTTTTGTTTTAGTGTTTAGGAAAAATATGGTTTTCTTTTTCTTTAAAACAAAGTTTTCTCTCCCGTAGTGCTTTATTCCACCCCACTTACAATGTAACTCCAACTAAGTGATTAGAATAAATTTTCTCTCCCATTATGTTAATTTAATTTCTTTTATTTTTCTCTGAGGTATTTTTAGGAGACTTTTAGGGAAGGTCTATCATGTGGACTTGACCACCACAACTTTTTCCAAGCTCGAAGAAGTCTTCTACATTCTAGTGCTCTTTCCTTAATATTTTCAAAAAAATCATTTATTAGCTCAATAATAATAATACAATTGCATCGTGACATAAATCCCATTATGGCTTCTCGCCCCATTAAATCCAATAGTCCAATGTCTAAAAATAGTAGCTTCCTAAAATGAAAAATCACAAGAGTGTTACTTAAGTTCCATAGACTATAGACTATCTAAATAACACTAATTTTGACCATATAATTTAAAATAAATTCCTTTTGTTTTTCATTTTCTATTTAGATTCGATATTTTTCCATAAGTTATTGAATTTCATATTTTCTCCATTTTCATATTCACACCGATATCCACATAGGATCCATATGGTAATTGTAACACAAGGCCACACCTTCCTAAAGCAAGTATCAATATTGTCACAGTGTTAGCAATGAATGAGAATAATGGAAAGAATGATGGGAACTACACTAAGCTCCTACTTCATATATGCATGTGCCTTTTTTGAAAATTGGCACCTTAGGAAGTTAGTTCCCCACCATTTTGGAAACTTTGGATAAAAATTCTATGCATAATATACTTAAGCATTAATTAATGTTTTTTTTAAATGCATTGCTTAAGTCCTCAAGTATTAGATCATAGCCCCTTTTCTCACTCACGGAGTCCTTGTGCCTCAACACTCTTGCTTGAATTGGTCTAGATTATGCGATATTTATATTAATATGAGTGTCATTTCATATTACATACCGAGGCTAATTTAACTTTTAGCATGTATTCTCTCTAGCATAAACTATGCAATAACCCTATTCCCCCATACCATTACACATAGGCAAGTAAACTGCATAGGTCCTATCTTAACAACCTAGTAAGAATATGTACAATTACATAGAGGGTCACACTAAGGGTGTTACACTCTTGATGTATCTAAGCCTTGGTGGGAGTCATATGTTGGAAATATCTACCTACTTTCTAAAAATTGAAAGGCTACCTTGCTCAGTTCCCACCTACCATGTTCCATTGAGTTAGAAACATATTTTAGGTTGTTTTAAACTATGTTTTTTTTCTAAATATCGGAAGAAAAAAATGTTGCCGTATTTAATCATGATGTTTCACATCATTTATATTAGTTTTATATTGCACTAGTGTGTGTTAACTTACTCTTGCATATTACTATCTAAACATGCAAGGTATAGCCATATACATAGCATCTCCAACAACTCATTTAATACTTGCATAGGTCTCCTTGTACAATGTGTAGAATACCTATTAACCCTCTTAACTCATTTGGTTCTCCTAGATTGCATGGCCCTTTCTCCTCACCTCACTCAAATGGATTCTGCATGGATATTACCACAAAATCTAGTTATATCAACAATAATATATGTCACAAGGTTAGTTAGTTATTTGAGAGTGTTAATAGTATGCATGCTCTAGTCCCTCACATAACCTGATATGTTTTTCCACCTTTGTACTCGTTATATTTTAATTCCCAAGTGTATAAGCTCTTGAATTCCAGCTACCAATGGATGGAACTTGATAATCATTGGTCCATCAATCCACTTATGGTTGAATGAGACAAGGCTAACAATAACGATAATAAATCTTCATAGTTATTATGGAGATGGTTGTTGAGCTTAATGTTTGAGGCATCAATCCCTTTTATATTATCCTTTTCATTATTGTTGGAATACAATATGAAAGATCTGTTGAAGTGTTAACTTCAACTGCTCTGCCCACTGTGGCTACCTTCTATTTTTGTTTTAACAGAGTCTGTCAAAATCTGCTTGCCATTTTGGTTGAGCAGTCAATTTCAAAGTTTAAAACAGAGTGTTCAGTCCTTTAGTACATTGAAAACAGAGTTTTGTTTCTATCTACGTGGGAGTTTGTTTCAAAGGTTTTGTTTTGTTTTTGAATGGTTTGGGCCACGACAGCAGTGGTCCCACCGCCAGCACATCAGAATATGTGGACCAATTGCGCGTTATCGCGTAGTTTTGGTGCCTACGTCAGCATATATGAAACCGGACCCAAAACCATTTTGAAAATTGTATTTGATTGTTTTCGCGTTAAAAATGGGCCTCATGTCATCGACCCCATTTGTTACGTGAAATTTTGTTAGATTTTAGTTCATAAACGGTTTGGAGTCCGTGGGCCCCAATCCTCAGCCAATCACAAGCCAATTGCACGGAGTTGGGGCATGATGACGTCACACAGATTTGTGACGTGAACTTTTATGAGATTTGGTTTATTTTCTTTTGATGTCCGAGCATATGATTCAATTTTATGTTTTGTAAAGGTTTTATGTTATAATGTTTTGCCATATCGCGTGACTAAAGTCTTTTGACTTTGAGTTTGAAATATTTCATATGGGTATAAAATATATTATAAACTATATAGTTTATAATATATATTTCTATTGTTTGTTTATTATGTTGATGTTACTAGAAATTAAATTTCGGTTATTTAATATATATATATATATATATATATATATATATATATATATATATATATATATATATATATATATATATATATATATATATATATATATGAAAATGTAATACACAATATTGTGTAGAAAGAAAGATGTAGTAGTGGAAGTCTTATTAAAAATATATATGTATATTTTTGTAACAGAGATAGAGTGTTGTCATGCACTGTGTTTTGTAGCAGTTTGTAATCCCTCTATGAGAGGAAGTTTTTTTGTAATAGATTTTTTAGTTAATGAAATATAATCACAGTTTGTGAATCTCTGTCTGTCAGTGAGAAAAATTTTGTTCTAATTCTCTGTGTTTGAAGGAGAGTATTATTCTCTCTGAGTTTGTTATGGAATTATCAGAAATTCCAACATGGTATCGGAGCTTATCCAGGCTCTTTGAAGGTGTCAAAGAAGCTGAAGGAAGAAGGATTTGTTGCAGCAGTTCACCAGCATAACTCTAGCAAGCCTAGCAGAAGTAAAGTCTAGGTATTTCTTAAAAAACAGAGTTTTTGTTTTGTTTAAAAGAGAAGTCCTCAAAAATAGAGTTTTGTCCTTTAAATAAGGAAAGACAATTTGTTTAGAAAAACACAGTCAAGTTTATTTCAGAGTTTAGTCTATAAGCAATGGATGGACCAAGCACTAGTATGAGTATTGGAAATACTCAGCTTCCCCAATTTAATGGGAAGAACTATGATTATTGGGCCACTACCATGAGAGCCCTGTTTGCGTCCCAGGACTTATGGGAATTTGTAGAAGACAGTTTTGAAGAACCAGTGGAGGAAGAAGAGTATAATGCCTTAACACAGGCAGAGAGGGATCTGCTGAATAGCAATAAAAAAAAGGACTCTAACGCCCTCTTCTATCTCTATCAAGCAGTACATGAGAGCTTGTTTCCAAGGATAGCAGCAACTAAGAAATCCAAGGATGCATGGGATGCTCTAAAGATAGCCTATAAAGGTATGGAGAAAGTGAAGACAACAAAACTACAATTGGTAAGGAGAGATTTTGAAACTCTATGTATGAAAGAGTCTGATAACATAGACTCATTCTTCACACATGTGATTGGTATGGTAAATCAGACAAGGTCTCATGGAGAGACACTTTAAGAAATAAGGATAGTGGAGAAACTATTGAGGAGCCTACCCTCAAAGTTTGATGTTATTGTTACCACCATTGAAGAGACAAAGGATCTCTCAAAGTTTACAGTAGATGAACTTCATGCATCACTGATGACTCATGAAAAAATATTGGGAAGATCATTAAACCCATCTCTAGAGCATGCCTTTAAGACCCAGATGCCTTTTGGAAGAGGAAGAGGAAGAGGCAGAAGCAAAAACAGAGAAGGAAGAAACAACTCTTCACATTCACATGGAAGGAGCAACAGTTAGAATCAAAGCTATGGGCAAAGCGGCAACCAGCAAGGTGGACACCAACATGCTCAAGGACAAACGTATGACAAATCCAATGTCCAATTTCATTATTGCAAAAAAATGGGCACTATGCCAATGAGTGTAGAAAAAAGTAAAATGACATGAATAATAGGCAGAATGCCAACATAGCAAGAGAAGAAAACAACCCAAAGAATATGTTGTTAACATGTAATGTAGCACAATATAGACAGGATGATGTATGGTTCTTAGATTCTGGCTACAGTAATCACATGATAGGAAACATAACAATGTTTTCCAATCTTTATGAAGAAGTTAAATCAGAAGTAACAACAGGAACTAATACTAATATTATGTCAAGGGAAAAGGCAGAGTTAGTATCTGTGCAGGAAATGGGGACTAGAAATTTGTGCCAGATGTGTATTATGTTCTTGGCTTGAAGTGTAATCTTCTGAGCGTTGGGCAGCTCATAAACAAAGGTTACAATGTAGTTTTTAAAAATGATGTGTGCACAATAATGGAAATACCTCCAAGGAAGAAGATTATTGCTGAAATACAAATGACCAGCAATAGAATGTTTCCACTCAAACTCAATATAGATTTCAAGGGAAAAGGAAAGAATGTAGCAGTTGTAACTGAAGAGGTCTTTCAGAAGGAAGTGAAAGATGAGAATTGGTTATGACACTTGAGATTTGGACATCTCAATTTTGGAGGTCTGAATTTGATGCACAAAAAAGGAATGGTAAGAGGACTACCATTGATTTACAAACCGGACAGCCTATGTGAAGGCTACATCTTGGGAAAACAACACAGAGAAAACTTTCCATCAGGAAAGAGCATAAGGGCGAAAGCACCCTTAGAAATTATTCATTCAGATTTATGTGGGCTGATGCAAACAACATCATTTTTAGGCAGCAATTACATGCTAACCTTCATTGATGATTTCACAAGGAAAGTATGGGTTTCTTTCTTGAAATATAAAAGTGAAGTCTTTGAAATTTTTTCCATTTTAAAGCTCTAGTAGAGAAACAGAGTGGACAACATATCAAAGTTATAATAACTGATAGAGGAGGTGAGTACATCTCAAAATAATTTATGTTTTTTTGCAGAGAAAATGACATGCACAAACAATTTACTACAAGATACCATTGCAGCAAAATGGTGTTGCTAAAAGGAAGAATCGAACCATAATGGAAATGGTGAGAAGTATGCTAAAGGCAAAACACTTGTGAAATGAGTATTGGGTGGAAGCTACAAATTGTGCTGTGTATATTTTAAATAGATGACCAACAGCGTGGAGTGGTAGAAAACAAGGAGTCACCCACATGAGAGTTTTTGGGTGTGTGGCTTATGCACACATTCCAGAACAGTTGAGGAAGTTGGACAGTAAGGAGGAGAAGTGAATCTTCCTTGGATATTGTGAAGATTCCAAGAGATATATATTATATAACCCATCCACGAAGAAATTTTTTATAAGCAGAGATGTGCAATTCATTGAAGAAGAAGCATGGGATGGAAGCATTTAGAAAACAGTCAATGTTAAAAGCTATTTGTCTAATGATGAAGATGAGGAATATGTGGCTAAAAATAATACCTCATTGGTAGCACAACCTCTACCAACACAATGATATTAAGGGACACCTCAAGCAGGAGTAAGAACACCCTTGAAAAGAAATGAGATTTCTTCTCCAAGCACACCAAATGGAGCAAATTTATGTTCTATTTCAAGCACAAGAACATATAATGAAAGATGAACAAGATTGAAGAATTTAAATGAAATTTATGATCAAGAGATAGAAAATGAAGGTATGAATTCTTTATTTACTTTGTATTGTCATGTTGATGATCCTATTCATTTTGAGGAAGCTATAAAAGATAGAAAATGGATAGAAGCCATGGATGAAGAAATTAATGCAATAGAGAAGAACAAAACATGAGATTTGGTTGAACTCCCAAAAGGTAAGGAAGTCATTGGAGTTAAATGGGTCTACAACACCAAAATAAATGCTGAAGGTAAAATTGAAAGGCACAAGGCCAAACTTGTTGTCAAAGGTTATAAGCAGCAACATGGAAGAGATTATGAGGAAAATTTTGCACCAGTTGCAAGAATGGAAACAGTGAGAGCAGTGTTGTCCATAGCAGCACAAAATAAATGGAAGGTTTACCAAATGCATGTAAAATCAACATTTTTAAATGGAGTTTTAATGGAGGAGGAGTATGTTGAACAACCTCTAGGCTATGAAAAAAAGGGCCAAGAGCACAAAGTTTGCAGATTGAAGAAAGCTCTTTATGGGCTAAAGCAAGCACCAAGATCATGGTACAGTAGGATAGATTCCTATCTACTGGAAAATGGGTTTGAAAGTGTGAAGGAGAACCCACATTATATATCAAAGAAAAATATGGTAAGATGTTGATTATGGTTTTATATGTTGATGATGTGATATTCACAGGTAATGATAATTACCTTATTGAAAATATTAAAATAGTCATGAAAGATGAATTTGAAATGACTCATGCGATTGTTGAGATACTTCTTAGGAATAGAAGTAGAGAAAAATGAAAATGGGATTTTTATCTCACAAGAAAAATATGTTAATGGAGTTTTGGAAAGATTTAACATGCAGGATTGCAAGGCAGCAATAACACCCACAATAATGGGATTGAAACTCAACAAAGAGGACAACAACAAGGATTTTGATCCTAGTTTGTACAAGAGCATAGTTGGAAGCCTTATGTATTTGACTGCAACTAGGCCTGATATTATGAATGTTGTTAGTTTGATTTCCAGATTTATGGAGAGGCCAAAAGAAGCACATTGGCAGGTAGCAAAAATAATTCTAAGGTAAGTGAAAGGAACTAAAAAGTATGGTATTTTGTATACTACCTCAGAAAATTCTGAATTAATTGGATACACTAACAGTGATTGGGCTGGAAGTGTAGATGACCGGAAAAGTACATCCAGTTATGTTTTTCATATGGGTTCAGGAGCTATTTAATGGGCTTCTAAAAATAAGCCTATTGTAGCATTGTCTATAGGAGAGGCAGAGTATGTAGCAGCTACAGTAGCAGCATGTCAAGCAGTGTGGATGAGGAGAATGTTGAGGAACTTATGTCAAGAACAGGTAAAAGGAACAGTGATTTATTGTGACGATAGCTCAGCCATAGCATTGTCTAGAAATTTTGTGTTTCAAAAAAGAACAAAGCACATAGATGCTGAGTTTCACTACACCAGGGAGCTAGTGAACAATGGAGAAATTATTTTAAAACATTGCAGGACTCAAGAGAAATTTGAAGATATACTGACAAAGTCACTGGGGCAGAAAAGATTTGAATATTTGAGGAAATGCATGGGTATGACTGATAACCCAACAGTTGAACTTAAGGGGGAGTGTTGAAGTGTTAACTTCAACTGCTCTGCCCACTGTCGTCGCCTTCTATTTTTATTTTAACAGACTCTATCAAAATCCGCTTGCCATTTTGGTTGAGCAGTCAATTTTAAATTTTAAAATAGAGTCTTCAGTCCTTTACATTGAAAACAAAGTTTTGTTTCTGTGTACGTGGGAGTTTGTTTCAAAGGTTTTGTTTTGTTTTTGAATGGTTTTGGCCACGACAGCAGTGGTCCCACTGCCAACACATCAGAAGACGTGGACCAATCCCACGTTATCGCACAGTTTTGGTGCCTACGTTAGCATATATGAAACCAGACCCAAAACCATTTTGAAAATTGGATTTGATTGTTTTCGCATTACAAATGGGCCTGACGTCATCGACCCCATTTGTTACACGAAATTTTGTTAGATTTTGGTTCATAAATAGTTTGGAGTCCGTGGGCCCCAGTCCTCGGCCAATCACAAGCCGATTGTGCGGAGTTGGGGCGTGATGACGTCACACAGATTTGTGACGCGAAATTTTATGAGATCCAGTTTATTTTCTTTTGAAGTCTGGGCGTAAGATTCAAGTTTATGTTTTGTTAAGGTTTTACGTTATATTTTTTTCCATTTCGCGCGACTAAAGTATTTTGACTTTGAGTTTGAAATATTTCATACGGGTATAAAATATATTATAAACTATATAGTTTATAATATATATTTCTATTGTTTGTTTATTATGTTGATGCGCCATTGTAATTGTGGGCCCGAAGGCTTAATGATATGTATATATATGAAAATGTAATACACAGTATTGTGTAGAAAGAAAGACAGAGCAGTGTGCCCGAAGGAAAAATAGAAGACAGAGTATATTTTTGTAACAGAGACAGACTGTTGTCATGCACTGCGTTTTGTAGCAGTTTGTAATCCCTCTGTGAGAGGAAGTTTTTTTTTTAATAGATTTTTCAGTTAATGAAATAGAATCACAGTTTGTGAATCTCTGTCTTTCACTGAGCAAATTTTTGTTCCAATTCTCTGTTTTTGAAGGAGAGTATTATTCTCTCTGAGTCTGTTCTAGAGTTATCATAAATTCCAACAAGATCATAATGTGACATGATTTAAATTCATCCCGTGAGATTTTTGTTTCTTCTAAACATGGTAATGAAGACTATAACATGCGAACATGTCAACCTATTTTATTAGGAAGCATGTTAATATTTTACCTCTTAATAGAATTTAAAATAAACTTTAAATAAAAATATTATAAAAAATAAATTGAATTATAAATATATGTTACTATACACATATATCACATTCTTAAAAAAAAAAATATGTTTATGAGATTTCATGGATCTTCTCGAAATGGGGTATGGTATTATTAACGGGACACTGCCAAATCTCATCAACAATGAAGCATTCGATTATTTATGCTTAAAGATAAAACAAGTTTACCAACTGCTTATGATAAAATATACATAATAACCATAAATATTTTGGAAATTTCATTCTCCGCTTCTTCATATTTCTATGAAGTCAGAGAATTCACGATGGACATAGGAATACTTTTCGAGAAATACAAATAATTTTTAGCAAAATTTGGGAATCTGTTATAGTTTGTCAGATGGTCTCAGCGTTGACACTGTTCATATTTCTGATCTAACTCGTTCAGTGCCTGTGGTCCCAATATAATCAACCAAACGTTGCAAGTTAATCCAAGAGGATCCTCCTTCACTTGTTGCTTGCCTTACAGTTTCTCTAATATTTTTACTCTTCTTCCTCATCTCTTCTCCTTCTTTGCTTCCCACTATAAGTTTGACAGCTCTTTCAATCTCTCCCTGCTCTATCACCCCATCGTTCCTACACGTCTCTAACCCTAATCCAACCTTCCATTGGTTAACCATAGACATTCTATTGGTGTGTTGATCAACAACCTGTGGAAAAACCAACATGGGAACCCCCAAACTCAAGCTCTCTATTGTTGAATTCCACCCCCCATGCGTGAAGAATCCCCCAACAGAAGCATGAGACAAAACTGATAATTGAGTACACCACAGAACCACCAGGCCCCGATTTTTTTTTTTCTCCAAAAAACCCTCTGGCAGAACACCACCATCATAATCAGAACCTAACATACCTAGACGAACTACCCACAGGAAATTCTGCCCACTTTCCAATAAACCCATCGCTATCTCTTCCACTTGAGTTTTGGAAATGCGAGCTCTTCTTCTAAAGGAAACATAGATAATAGATGATCTCACCTTCGTATCCAGCCAAAGAAAACAATCCATTTCCTCCAATAGACTTAAGGATGTGGGATTCATTACCATGATCTCCTTATGTTTGCACTTGGCTTCAAGATAAACTAATGGAATAAACAGACTGAGTGAGTAGATTGGACCTATTGTTTCTTGAACCGCATCGCTTGCTTCTCTTTCGATTTCGTACACTGTATTTTCGATAATCCATTCTGTATCCTCTAGTAAAGCGATCTGTTCCACAACAAGTCCATGAAATCAATTAGACATGTCTCTCGTCTTTGTATCTTGGGGCAGATCTCCGGGCTACAACGGAGGAAGACCTAGAATGTAGTCAATTATGGCGTTGGGATCTGTAAAATGAAAGTCGTTACTCGTTATATTTCAAAATACCTAAATCTATATTTCAATTTGTAAGGGAGGAGAAAGATTGCACCTTCTTTTTTAGGCGGAAAGTGACCTTTGGAAATAATCATGGAGAGATGCTTATAGATGGTATATATGCTCACAGACTGTGACTAGAATGCGACGAAAGGAATCTCAAATTTCTTGGACGCATGAAACGCCCAGGTAAGAAAGGAGTTGTTGATAATACACGAGAACGTGGGATTTCCCATGTCTGCATCGAGTTGACTTCGTATCAGATCCTCCATAGTGTCTCTCATTTTCTCCCTTACACATCATTGAAAGTCCGAGCGATTGGCCTCCCGATCAAAATCCTATTGAGATTTTATTTTAATTATTTTTGGAGAAAAATCTCATGAAGGTGACAACAATAGGATTTGTTGCTAAATTGACTCCATATATTTCTGATGTGGAGTTAATGCATCCTATATTTTTTGTGAGTGAATTTATGATTATGTTTCTATTCCCAGCTTAAAATGTAAGCCCGTAGAGGCAAATGAGCATGATGAGGAATGTGAGGTGAGTGGAAGAGATGAGAAGATGAGAAACTCTACTATTGTATTTCTCCAGTTGATGAATGAGATTGTCGATGCCCTGTTAGGTGGAAGTAGCCCAGATTGGTTGGGTGAAACACATTAAAATTGGTGTCTTTATTTTTGTTTCTGCTGTGTGTTCTGTGTGTTTTGTTTAAGTTTTTCCGCTGCTAAGCTCAAAAATTGGTATCAAAGCAGGACAAAGCTGGCAATTCACGAAAGCTGCTATGTAAACCGATTGCAGAAGCCGTGAGTTGTTCATTCATAGTTGTACGCTGTCGAGTCGTGAGATGCTGTGTTGAGCATAATAAGGTTGTGTTAATGAGATGAGGGCGAGTCGAATGCTCCAATGAGAGGCCGCATACGAAGCTGCTGTTTGATTTCGTTGGAGTATAATCAAACCAAAAATTTCGCTGCTGGAGAAGAGCTGTGAGCTCCTGTGCATTGAACTGTGCTGGTGAAACGTGGCTGCTCCATGCCAATGAGAAGGCGAAGAGGCCAGGTTTGCTGCGGTGGAGAGAAGAGCAGAGCCGTTGCCATTGAAAAACATCGTGAGCTTTAGGATTTAACACCGATCCGTTCTGGATGTGCGTTTATTGCTGTATCGAGGGCATCATAAGCTGGAGGGTGTGGGGTATATGCTCTGCCTAGAAACATCAATTCCGGATTGCTTTTAAACTGTGCGTGAGGGAGATCCAACAGTCGACTGTTTGACTGGAGAAGCCGTGAGAAGGAAATAGTGCTATGGGAAAGTTGCGTTGAATGGTGTTGAACGGTGAGGGCTTGCTATTCATATCGTTTTTGGCTAATACCATTTTTTTATAATCGATTCAATTTGAAATAATGTAATTGCCATTTTGAATTTTTAATCGATATGCAAATCGATATATAAAATGACATATATATTTAAAGTCGATTTATAGTCAAATGCAATCTTTGAAAATCGATATGCAAAATCGATGTTTGGTATAAGTTTTGGTATATCGATTTGAGTGTTGTTTTTTAAAACAAAATCGATTATATTAAAAAGTGTGGCACTTTATTCATTTAAGAGGAGGTGGCCCATTAGAAATCGATTTGTATATTAAATGCCATTTGTATATGGTATTAAGGGAAAGACAATTTATAAGGTGAAGGGAATTTTTTATTAACAAAAACTTCATTTATTAAAAGTTGCAATTGGAGATTATGACACGAGTTACTAAACATGGAAAAACAGAAGAAGCGTGCTTTCTGCGCATTCGAGAATTCAGTTCAAAAACAAATCAAGATCTGAAAAGAAGATGTAAGATCTACCGTGCAACAAGGCGGGTACAAAATCGTTAGAAAAGCCAAACAACCTTACATCATGACAGATAACGAATGGAGTGACATGGATGAAAGAGCACTGAGTGACATTTTATTATGTTTGGCGGATGATTTTTTGTTTAACATCGTGTCAGAGAAAACTGTTGCTGGTTTGTGGACAAAGCTTGAAAAGCTATACATGACAAAGTCCTTAACCAATAGGATTCTTCTGAAGTGACAGTTGTACAGTTTAAGCATATGAAGGAAGGCACGACAATAACTGATCATATGAATACCTTTAATACTCTCCTGGTGTAGTTATAAAGTATAGAAGTAAAATTTGAATCAGAAGATAAAGCTGTAACTTTATTATGATCGTTGCCCGAGTCATGGGATTATTTTGTTACTTCTATAAGTTTTAGTTCATCAGAAACCCTTGAATTTGAGGATGTAGTTGGAGCTTTGTTGTCAAAAGAAACAAGGAAGAGGTCAAATTCAGAAACCTCTACATCAGAAGGAATGATGGTCAGAGGTCGTTCTAAAGAAAGATGCTTTAGTAAGTACAACAACTCGCGTTCAAAATCGAAAGGGAAGAAGAATAAGGTAAAGTGTTGGTTTTTTGGCAAATTTGGACATTTGAAGAAGGACTATTGGAAGAGACAACAAACATCCAAAGGAGACTCTTCGAAAGAGAAGAAAGAAGCAAACACGACAGATACAGGTTCAGCATCCGTTTCAGGTATGAGTGATGAAGTGTTATCAGTTGATTTGTCTAATCATGATCAACATTGGCTGTTAGATTCTGGTGCGTCAAATCACATGTGCATTCATAGAGAATGGTTTAAAAATTATAAATCAATCAATGATGGAGTTGTTTACATGGGAAATGATGTCTCGTGTAATATTGTGGGAATTGGAAGCATCCAAATTAAAATTTTTGATGGGACAAATAAAATTCTAACTGATGTAAGACATGTACCCGAACTAAGAAAAAACCTCATTTCACTAGGAGTACTAGACACTAATGGATATAAAACCTTTATTCAAGGTGGAGTAATGAAATTTTATAAAGGAATTTTACTAGTAATGAAAGCAAAGAAGGTTGGAAATCTTTTTCAATTAGAAGGAAGAACAGAGTGAGATCATGCTTCTACAGTATCTGAAAACGACAGTAATTATATTCATTTATGGCATCAAAGGTTGAGCCATATGAGCGAAAGAGGATTAAAATTTTTATCTGATCATAAGTTACTTCCTAGTTTAAAATCTTCTAAGTTAGATTTCTACAAACATTGTCTATTTGGGAAACAAAGCAAGCAGAAGTTTAAAACTAGAAAACATACTAGTAAGGGAATCCTTGATTATATCCATTCTGATGTTTGGGATCCATCTCCTACAACCTCATATGGAGGATCGTCATATTTTTGTATCTTTTATTGATGATTTCTCTAGAAAAGTGTGGGTCTATATGTTAAAGAAGAAGTCTGATGTATTCATAGTTTTCAAACAGTTTAGAGCATTAGTTGAAAACATCACTGGAAGAACCATTAAATTTTTAAGAAATGACAATGGTGGTGAGTTTACTTCAAATGAATTTGATAATTATTGCAAGGAAACTGGGATCAAAAGAAATAAAACCACTGTCTATACTCCTCAGCAAAATAGAGTTGTTGGACGCATGAACATGACTCTTTTAGAGAGAGTAAGAAGTATGCTTAGTAATGCCAATTTTCAGAAGGAAATATGGACAGAAGCGGTTTCTACATCTTTTTACTTGATAAATCGATCACCTTCAACTGCGATAGGATGAAAAATTAATCAATAGGTATGGAAAGGTCATCCTTGTGATTATTCTAAACTAAAAGTTTTTGGTTGTGATGCATATGCTCTAGTTCTGAAACATCAGTGTTCTAAATTAGATCCTAAATCAAAAAGATATATCTTTGTTGGATATGGTGATGGCACTAAGGGATATAGGTTGTGGGATCCTACTACTCACAAGATCAACATTAACAGAGATGTTAAATTCAATGAATCTTCGCTTGAAAATCCAAATGTAGATTATAAATTGAAACAGGATAATGTACCTAAGTTTCAACACATTCATTTTGAAACCAGTTCAAATACTGATGATAGTCCAGATGAACAAGTTTCAGATTCAGATCATGAACAAGTTTCAGATGTAGATCATGAACGTGTTTCAGATGTTGATCATGATGAAATTCCTACAGATAATAATCAACAAATTGTGGAAGTACCAGAAACATCTTTAAGGAGGTCTACGAGAATCAGACGTCTTCCTAAAAGGTATGATGATTATGTTACTTCAGTTGCTTTAACCGCTAATGACGATGAACCTTTGTGCTATCATGAAGCTGTAGAAGGTTCTAACAGTGATAAGTGGAAAGAGGCTATGAAGGACGAGATGAAGGCATTAGACAAGAATGCCACATGAGATTTGGTAGAACTTCCCAAAGGCAGAAAAACTGTGGGATGTAAGTGGGTTTACAAATTTAAGAAGGGTGTTGATGATAAAGAAGATAGGTACAAAGTGAGGCTGGTTGCAAAAGTTTTTTCTCAGAAAGCCAGCATTGACTTTCATGAAATATTTTCACCAGTTGTAAAAATTGTTTTAATTCGGATTGTGTTAGCATTAGTTGCTTTACTTGATTTAGAATTACAACAACTAGATGTTAAAACTGCATTTTTACATGGAGATTTAGATGAGGAGATTTACATGGAACAACCGAAAGGGTTTGTTCAAAATCGCAACAAGAAATTTGTCTGCAGGCTCAAGAAATCATTGTATGGTCTGAAGCAGTCGCCTCGACAATGGTACAAGAAATTTGATTCTTTCATGATAAGTCAAAATTATATAAAAAGTGAATATGATAATTGTGTTTACTTTAAGAAATTAAGTAATGGCATGTTCATTATCTTAGTGTTGTATGTTGACGATATGCTTTTAGCAAGCAAAATCATAACTGAGATCAGCAGGTTAAAGGCTCAGATGGCTAGGACGTTTGATATGAAAGATCTAGGTGCAGCAAGACTGATTTTGGGCATGGAGATTTTCAAAGACAGGAGCAATGGTAAGTTGTGGCTATCACAAAAGAAGTATATTGAGAAAATAATCTTGAGGTTTGGTATGAACAATGTGAAGCCTGTTTTAGTCCCTTTAGCTTCCCATTTCAAGCTTTCTTCAATTTTATGTGCTAACACTAATGAAGAAAAGGAATATATGTCTCGAATTCCATTTTCCAATGTAGTAGGTTGTTTTATGTATGCGATGGTTTGTACTTGACCATATATTTCACATGCAGTTGGGGTTGTCAGTAGGTATATGGAAAATCCAGGAAAATAACATTGGTCAGCAGTGAAATGGGTGCTTCGGTATTTGAGAGGCACATGTGATTACTGTATCACTTATAACAGGAGTAGTGAATTTGTTTGTGGATATGTTGATTCCGATTTTGCAGGTGATTTGGATAAGAGAAGGTCAAATTCAGGGTATGTCTTTACTCTTGCAGGTGGAGCTATTAGCTGGATGTCAAAGCTACAGAACATTGTTGCTTTATCCACGACAGAAGCAGAATACATAGTTGCTTCACATGCTTGCAAAGAAGCGGTTTGGTTGAAAGGTTTTTTTGGTGACTTTGGTAGGTTGTAGGACAACATCAAGTTATTTTTTGATAGTCAAAGTGAAATTAAATTTGCTAAAAATCCGGCCTATCATAGTAAATCAAAGCATATACCTATCAAGTACCATTTTGTAAGACAAGTTATCACTGAAAGGGGAGTCTCTCTTGAAAAAGCGCATACAAAGGAAAACTGTGCAGACATGTTCATGAAACCAGTTTTGTTAGAGAAGCTACGATGTTGTTTGGCTTCTCTTGGCTTGTAGAAAAGATAAAAAATAATAATGGAATAGGGTATCAGGATAATTGTTGTCAAGGTGGAGATTGTTCAGATTTTCTTTTAATTATTTCTGGAGAAAAATCTCATGAAGGTGACAACAATAGGATTTGTTGCTAAATTGACTCCATCTATTTCTGATGTGGAGTTAATGCATCCTATATTTTTTGTGAGTGAATTTATGATTCTGTTTCTACTCCCAGCTATAAAATGTAAGCCAGTAGAGGCAAATGAGCATAATGAGGAATGTGAGGTGAGTGGAAGAGATGAGCAGATGAGAAACTCTGCTATTGTATTTCTCCAGTTGATGAATGAGATTGCCAATGCCCTGTTAGGTGGTCGTAGCCCAGATTGGTTGGGTGAACCACGTTAAAATCTGTGTCTTTATGTTTGTTTCTGCTGTGTGTTCTGTGTGTTTTGTTTAAGTTTTTCCACTGTTGAGCTCAACAAATCTAGTGGTAAACAATCTGAAACTTGCGCGAAGCGAATGTTTGAATTTGGACCAGCTGAATTCGAGTCATGATAACTGCGGGCTTTCATAATTTTGGAATGATTGGATTCGGTGTTGATGAAGGTGACAAGAATGCCTGTGGAAGAAAGCATCTCACATTGTCGTATCAACGGAGTTATGTGGCCCTGACCTGGGTATGGTATAACCAAAACCTGGGGAGCCATAGATAACAATTAGCTCTTTTCTTGTGAAATTAGCATAGGGAAGTGCCCGCACTCTTCCCTCTCGGACCAAGTCTTAATAGAGTGCTTAAAGTAATAGGCGGTCACAAAATCTGTCACAAAATCTAAAATAAAATAAAATGTTTAAAGTAAGAGTCTATCATAAAATCTCTCACAAAATCTAAAATAAAATAAAATACTTAAAGTAAGAGTCGTTTAGAAAATCTCTCACAAAATCTAAAATAAAATAAAATAAAATATTCTTGAGTTGTAACACTTAACACAACGGTAAGTGTTGGAATCTCGTCGAGTAATACTGGGTATTTTCGTTTATGATGTCATTGCATACACATATGAAGAGTAGAAGCACGATTTTTTATTCACTACATGTATTTGCTCTTCTCATAAGAGTATGATATCACATGCGAGGAGCATTGGTAGGAAGTGCATCTCCATGATTAATCGTTGAATGGTGAATGAGGGTTTACCAATGGAAAAAATTGTAAGATGGATATGGTTAAGCAAGTTTAAATATAAGAAGTTGATGGGTTAGTAAAAGAAAACATAAAAATTAAATTGAATTAAAATTTTGAACTCAGTGGAAATAAAATTTAATAGAAAATTTTAGTTCTAACTCTTTATACAAGATTTATTTCGAGAATTAGGGAGATACACCATAGAGAAAGGGTTTAGTAGATTTCTATTGCAATAATGAAAAACATATAATTTGTCCAGATTTCTATTACAACAATGAAAAATATATAATATTTCACTGTCTTTATATTTCTTTCTCATTTACACTTTTTTTGTCTTACTCATACCTTTATTAAAAAAGTTTCATTACAATACCAGTGTAGCATTACATAACTACTAAATAGTATCATAGGTAGTAACAACTTTGAGCTTCATTTGATCTCATTTCTAATAATCTCCCACTTACCAAACACAAGCTTGAGTGAATGCTTTTGACAATGTTTTCTCTTTTCTTTCACAAACTTTTCTCAGGATGCCATTTCATCACATTTTCATTATTCCAAATTTCTTATTTATTCCTGGTGGTGTAAATTTTCTCCAATTGTAGCAGCCCATTATTTAACACTTCATGAATCCAATAATATAGAACGTCAATGTTCTTTGTCACACAATGATATATTGGTTATTTTGCTAAATGAATAGCACTCTAACTATCACAATGAAACGCATATTTATCTTGTTTTATTACCAACTCTCCTAAAAATCATTGCATCCACAAAATTTATTTACAAGCTTATGTGGCAGTTATATATATTTCTTATATTGTAAAGAGGGTTACTACTTATGTAATCTAGACATCCATGATATTGTTACACCGTGCAAAAGTATATAAATAACCATTGATGTACTTTTAGTATCCACATGTCCATCCATATTTACATTTGCGTAGCTTTTAAGAACAAAATTTCTATTAATGAAACATAAACAATAGTTAATAATACCCTTCAAATACCTCAAAATCCATAATTTCAGGTTGATTTATGTTCTACCACTTTTGGCTTCTTACGAGTCTTATCAACGCACAATGGATGCAGGTCATGCTCTTTCCCACTCTCGGGGTGGAGAGATATTCTTCCTTTTATCTTGATGTTGTCCCACAAAATAAAAATAAAAATTGCACGGTTAGTGGAACAAATGCTACAAATAATTCCTTCGAGATACCTTTCAGTGTAATGGACTCTCGGCATAAGTTATTATTATTTATTTAATTCCTAGGACATATATGTTTGTTTTAACCATGGTGAAGCGGTAATTTTTTAGACTAATCTAAGGGATGTCCCACAATCAATCCTCGTGGCTACCTTATATCACCAAGAGTATATCCAACAGCCTACAAGTCAGACATACCAGAATATTATGATTTAACAACTGCCTTATAACACCAAGAGTATATCCAACAGCCTGCAATTCAGACATACCGGAGTCTTATGATTTAGCAAGAGTCGAGACTCTGCATCAAGGGGGAGCCTACTTCTTCAGCCAGATCATAACAGGCCATATACTCAATGAGATTTGAACCTCCGTCCTGTGGGTTTCACCCAGCGAAACTTACCGTTAAACCACATATCACGGTATCCCATGAAATATATGTTATAAACCTATGAGGGTTCCCCACTTCGGTTTGTTTATTTATATACATACTAAAGTGATACTCATTTTATTGTGATCTTTAAAGTTATTATTTATAATGAATTTTCTTTATGAAGATTGTTTAATAGTATAAATTTCCTGCTCTATTGTTGGATGTTCTATTATTCGTGTCATTGAAGGTCATTGTTCCTCTTTGTTTCCATTTTGATTTAAATGGCCAGACGAAGACTTCTCTAGTGACTGCCTTTCTTGCTTCTGCAATACGACTTTGTTTTTGAAAATTTGTGTCATATACGATGTCCATAATCTATTTGTTTATGATGTTGTTAAATTTGAATTGGTGTGTCCATATGTATATATCGTTAATTTTGTGAATAACTCTTATTTTTTTAATTTTGTTAATACCTCTATTTCTTTCTTAAACACACATGCATCGCACTAATTTTTTATTTTTTTTGGAATATGATTGTGTATATCATTTCTACCCTATGTTTTCTACCCTTGAACTACACAGTTGTGAGTTTATAAAGATAGCATATGGTAGTTACATTTCCATTTTTTGGAACATTAGAGAGCTCATTGTTTCGGTCCCAGAGGAGTACCGACTCCGTCCTTCCTCCCTCTTAACCACGTTCAGTCTCAATACTACACAATTGTGCATCACACGATGTGTATGTCTTGTAATATTAATAACCCTGTAGCGAAACCAGTTACACGACACAACCTATCATAGGATATAAAACTTTGACTGTTTGTTTATTTGATTATGGCTATCACGATGGGTATACACAGACTCACCTTATATCATCTATAGATATCACAGGGTCGCGTGATTGCCACATGAAATTCATCCAGCCGATTTATTCCTTGCCTCTACCTTTCATTACTGTAAACATAAGGCTAGTCACTTGTTGATTCTCCTAGAAGAATATTTGTGCGACAAAATATGCATCATTCCAAACCTAATTGATTCCCTTAACTAGAAAAGTGGTGCATGTTCCACTCAACGCTGAGGTTGTAAAATCTCAATTACATGATTTATGATACTTTAATTTACTCTCTTAAGATAACAGTAAGGGTGTTTCCCAAGTTTCACTAAGGTAAGGGTTATGCCTCTAGCTATATTCTCTTTTTAAAACCATTTATTTTATACCCTTAGCTTCATTATTTAAATTCTAAAGCGGAAGTACAAAAAATAATGGGATCCATTTTATCAATTCTTTATAACTTCAGATAAAAACTGAACTGAAAAGAAGTTGTAGATCACAGATGAGTACTGCACCTAGAGAATGCACTCAAATAGAGATTACACACTCTACATTCATTAATGGAATGATACAACTATAAGTATATCTCAAAGAATGAGGGAGTTGTAAACAAAATCCTATATCCTAGGAACTAATCCTAACTTAAGGAGCTACGTTACAACAATGTAACCATTTCTCCATTAATATACAAATAATAATAATTGTTTCCAACTCTCCCCCTTAATTGAGAAAGGATTACCTTCAATTCCTAACATCCCTCTAAACAATTCAAACTTTATTCTCCCAAGAGGATTAGTAAAAATATCTGCCATGTTGTCACAATATTTACAATATTCAACAAGTATTTCCTTTGACTTAAGTTTTTCTCGAACAAAATGGAACTGAGTATCGATATGTTTGGTGTTTTTGTGAAATACTGGATTGTATGCTAACTTGATAGTGCTCTGGTTGTCACTTTTAATGGTAGTTACTTCTTTCTGTTCTTCTCCTACATCATTGAGAAGTCTTATCAATGAGATAGCTTCACAAGTGGTTGCACACAATGCTTGGTACTCAGGTTCAGCTGAAGATAAAGATACAATACTTTTCTTTTTACTACTCGATGCTATGACCCCGGAACTAATGCTGAATGCATAACCTATGATGGATCTTCAATCATCCAGGGTACCTGCCCAATCGGAAACTGAAAAACCAGCTAAAGTAACATCAGATGTGTCAGTGTATAAAATACCATAATCACTAGTACCACAACGATACATCAACACACTCTTTGCTGCAACCCAATGACTTTCGAAAGGTTTAGACATGATTTGGCTCAACAAACTAACAGAGTATGCCAAATTTGGTCTACTTGTAGTAAGATATATCAGACTACCAACTAGTTGTCTATACTTAGAGGCATCCACCTCCTTAGTGCCATCATCACTGCACAACTTCAGATTATGCTGCAGTGGTGTTGCTATTGATTTACACTGCTCCATCCTGAATCTTTCTAGCAGACTTCTGGCATACTTCCCTTGAGTAAGAAAAGTCTGTCCAAAATCTCTCCATACCTCCAGACTCAAACAATAATGGAGATTTCCAACATCTTTCATTTCAAATACTTGCGACATTTGCCATTTGATTTCTTTGAACATATTTTCTGCATTACCTGTTATAATCATATCATCTACATACAAATAAATCGAAATAATTTTCCTCTATTTATTAAACTTGGTATACAGATTTGGATCGCTCATGCTCCTATGAAAACCATTTTGTACAAATAATGAATCAATATTCTCATACCATGACCTGGGTGCTTGTTTTAAACCATATAATTCCTTTTTCAATCTACAAACAAGATGTTCCTTCCCCTTTTTAACAAACCCTTGAAGCTAAACTAGATAAATCTCTTCTTTCAAATCACCATTCAGAAATGTAGACTTAACATCCAACTGGTGTAGCTTCCACTTATATTTTTTAGCTAAAGAGATTAGCATTCTAATGGTATTTAATTTCACTATAGGACCAAAGGTTTCATCAAAATCTATTCCCTCTTGTTGTGAATAACCCTTTGCTAGCAGTCTAGCTTTAAGCTTTTCTATACTCCCATCTTCATCCACTTTAGGTTTATACAACCACTTACATCCTATGGGTGTTTTTCCTTCAGGCAATTCAACTAAATCCAAAGTATGGTTTCTAGTAATTGATTCAATTTCTTCATTCATTGCAGCCCCTCATGCATCAAATTGACTTGCTTCTTTATAATTTATGGGTTCTACAATGTTTAAAATACTTGCCATTAAAGCATATTCTTTCAATATGGTTGGTAACTAAGTCTTCCTACCTGATCTCCTTGGTAGTGGAATTACCTCAAATCTGTCTCCTTCAGACTTATACGAGCTTGCATTATTGGCTACATCACCTATTTCTTCTTCTACTTTCTGCTCCTGCTAATGATCATCCCTGCATGGAGGGGGTCTGGAAAATCGCACCCATCATGTGTTTCAGTGCACTAGTGCGGGTATGGCCCTAACAGTCGTGCCAATTAGGCATTTTTGGCGAACCTATCAACGGAAAAATTGTGCCAACCCTCTTCTGCTCAAAGATCAATCAACCATCCAAGACCTTAGAGCATGAAGCTCCTATGAGCACAACACTCCTATGTACACCATATCCATGAAGGCTCTGTAGCCACTAGGGCTCTCTATAAAAAAATCAGGCTCACCCAATCTGAGCTTTGATACCAAGATAAAAACTGAACTAAAAAGAAGTTGCAACTCATAGGTGAGTACTGCACCTGTAGACTACACTCAAATGGAGAGTACACACTCTACATTAATTAATGGAATGATACAACTATAAGTATATCTGAAAGAATCGAGGAGTTGTAAACAAACTCCTATATCCTAGGAACTAATCCTAACTTAAGGAGCTACGTTACAAAAATTTAACCATTTCTCCATTAATATACAAATAATATTAATTATTTCCTACTTCTTCATGTATAAATACATAAGCAGGTAGGTACTAATAGAATGCATATACCAAGGTAATTTATCTTGAGAATCTACACGCTACATTTGTGACACAATTTTCTTTTCCTTATTTTAATTTCCTATGTTGGTTAATCTCATCTTTTATGCACGCATATGAAATTTATATACTAACAATCACTACATATAGGAACACAATTAGCTATATCTGCAAAACTTTTGATAATAACATAATTCTTATAGGCATGCATACAAGAATTCAATAATATAACTACATAGTTAAATATTGTAAATCCTACATGCAGTATAAAATAGTCTCCATGCTCAACAATTCATCACAATAAGAAATTCAAAGTTTACACTATGAGTTGAACATAAATTCAATTTAACCATACATACTATTTGGGAAATATTCAGGAGCATAACACAATCCACAGAACCATGAACTATCTCCAATAGTATTGCTCGAGCTAAGACTTCCTTGCTATCAGAAATTCCTTCCTTTTTAATTCTTAGGTGGTTAATTTTATAGATTTTCTTCCCAAAAGATTTCAGCATCATCCTACTTTAAGGTATGCCAATCTTTTTTTTTTCCTGGGCCTTTTTGTTTTAGTGTTTCCTAAAAAGATGAGTTTTTTTCTTTAAATCATGATTTTCTCTCCGGTAGTGCTTTATTCCACCCCACTTAATATGTATCTCCAACTAAGTGATTAACATAATATTTCTCTCCCACTATGTTAATCTATTTTATTTTATTTTTCTCCCAGGGTTTTTCACGATACTTTTAAGGAAGGTCCATCATGTGGCCTTGAACATCATATCTTTTTCGAAGCTAGAAAAAAATCTTCTACACTCTAGGGCTCTTTCCTTAATATTTTCAAAAAATTTATTTATTAGCTCAATAATAATAATACAATTGCATCATGACATAAATCCCACTATGGCTTCCCTCTCCATTAAACCAACAGTAGACCAATGTCTAAATATAGTAGCTTCCTAAAATGCAAAATCATATGGGTGTTACTTGCAGTTCCATAGACTATAGACTATCTTAGTAACACTAATTTTGAGCATATGAATTTAAAATACATTCCTTTTGTTTCTCATTTTCTATTTAGATTTGATATTTTTCCATATGTTATTGAATTTCATATTTTCTCCAATTTCATACTCACATCCATATCCACATACGATCCATATGGTAATTGTAACACAAGGCTACACCCTCCTAAAGCAAGTGTCAATATTGTCACAGTGTTAGAAATGAATGAGTATAATGGAATGAATTATGGGAACTACACTAAACTACCACTTTATATATGCATGTGCCTTCTTTGAAAATTTGCACCTTAGGAAGTTAGTTCCCCACAATTTTGGAAACTTAGGATAAAACTTATATGCAATATATACTTAATCATTAATTAATGTTTTTTTTAATGTATTTCTTAAGTCCTCATATGTTAGCTCATAGCCACGTTTCTCACTCATGTATTCCTAGCCCCTCAACTCTCTTGCTTGACCTGGTTTACGATTATGCAATATTTTTATTGATATGAGTGTCATTTCATATTACATACATAGGTTCATTGACCTTTTAGCATGTATTCTCTCTAGCATAAGCTATGCAATAAACCTATTCCCCCATACCCTTACACATAGGTAAGTAAACCCCATAGATATTAGCTTAACAACCTAGTAAGAATATTTACAATTACATAGAGGGTCACACTAAGGGTGTTACACTCTTGATGTATCTAAGCCTTGGTGGGAATCATATTTTGGAAATATCTACCTAATTTCTTAAATTGAAAGGTTTCCTTGCTAAGTTCCCACCTACCATGGCCCATTGAGTTTAAAACTTCTCTTAGGTTGTTTAAAACTATATTTGTTTTCTAGATATCGAAAGAAAAAAATATATTTATTTAATGATTATGGTTCACATCATTTATACTGGTTTGATATTGCACTAGTGTGTGTTAACTTGCTCTTGCATATCTAAACATGCAAGGTATGGCCACAACAAAGCATCTCCAAAAACTCATTTAATACTTACATGGGTCTCCTTGTACAATGTGTAGACTAACTATTAACCCTCTTAACTCATTTGGTTCACCTAAATTGCATGGCCCTTTCTCCTCACCTCACTCAAAGATTCTACATGGATCTAACCAAAAAATCTAGTTATATCAACAATAATATAGGTCACAAGGATAGCTAGTTATTTTGAGAGTGTTAATAGTATGCACACACTCTAGTCCCTCACATAACCTGAAATGTTTTTCCACCTTTGTACTCATTATATTTTAGTACCTAAGTGCCTAAACTCTTGAATTCCACCTACCAATGGATGGAGCTTGATAATAATTGGTCCATCAATCCACTTATCGTTGAATGAGACAATGCTACCAATAACCATAATAAATATCCATGGTTATTATGCACAAGGTTGTTGAGCTTAATGTTTGAGGCATCAACCCCTTTTATATTATCCTTTTCATTATTGTTGGAATACAATATGAAAGATCATAATGTGACATGATTTAACTTCATCCCGTGAGAGTTTTGATTTTTCTAAACATGGTAATAAAGACTATAACATGTGAACATGTCAACCTATTTTATTAGGAAGCATGTTAATATTTTACCTCTTAATAAAATTTAAAATAACCTTAATTAAAAATATTATCAAAAATAAATTGAATTATAAATATATGTAACTATACACAAATATCACATTCTTAAAAATTTTTATGTTTATGAGATTTCATGGTTCTTCTCGAAATGGGGTATGGTATTGTTAACGGGACACTACCAACTCTCATCCACAATGAAGCATTCGATTATTTATGCTTAAATATAAAACTAGCAATTGCACCTGATGTTGCAAAGGAAACGTTGTTAGGGGGTAGCATAGGTAAGAGTAGCAGAGAAGAAATAAGATGTGATACCTTATGCGACGATATACCAAGTTCACCCTATAGCCCTTCATTCATTAGAGTATAACACTTGGATGATACTCAAAATTTTGGGCCGTTATACAAGGATTCTTCATCGAAAAATACACAAAGAAATTTAGTATCACATAATGACAAGTGCCCAATAGACCTCGAGAATGTTGCAGGTCACAAAAATATATTGCAAGTAAGTAACCCATCAAAGAATATTTCATTTACAAGAACCTCAACCTCTTTGTCATCCTCTGCAAGGCTCAAGAGTTGTGATGTCCATCCTAGAGCAAACTTAACTCATGTTATCTTTTCTTCATTTCATTTATTCCAATCCCCTCAGCAAGCTTTGTCCAGTGAGGTTTCAGAGTGCCTGCAAAGTGGTAGAATACATTTATTGAGTAGAGAATACAAAATGATTTTCTTATTGTTACAGGAAATACCTCTTTAGTTAGAAGTTTCTCTTGAATTCCAGTCCTTGGGTTTCTAAGGATTGTATCTTTGAAACAAATACATCCTAACTTATCGTTGTTTAACATCATAATACACTCCTAACTCAAGGGTTACCCCTTCCTGGTGGCACATAGTTTGTTTGTGACTTTTTTTTAAATTTCAAATAATTTTTTTTTTCATCTAAATAAAAAATAAAATAAAAATGTCATGTTATTAACTTTAAATTATTTCCTATTTTCTTCTTTCTAAAAAAAATCCCACTAACTTTGTTCATGTTTTTGCTGCACACAATATTAACATGTTCATTCAGAATTTTAAATTCAATAACATATTGACTTCACAAAATTTATGTTGAAGTAACTTGAGGGGAACACAACACTTACATCCAAACCAAGAGCTTAGAACTCAATATCATCAGTCACATATTTCTCTAAAGCTTTTTCACATGCACATGCATGATTCATGCCTCTACCAAATCCCTAATCTAAAATCAAAATAAAAGTGACACAAAACTTCATATGAAGCCAAGTTTAATTTAAAAATTATAAAGAAACATATTTCTAAGATCACTTGATTCCAAGCATCATAATGGAAACTACAGTGAAAAACAATAGTGTTCATAACCCATCTTTTTAAATGAATCTTCATTTCTTATGAATGAATTATAAAACAATGACACATTTTTCTGGAGATAATTGTGTAGTCATGTCAATTTATGAAACTTAAATAGATCCAATTGGTAGTAATATTCGATCATAGAATGCTATGTTTCTTGATTTTGAGGAGAGGATACAAAACGATTTTCTTATTCTCACAAGAGATACCTCCTCAATAAGAAGTTTCTCTTGAATGTCAATCCTTAGGTTTCTAAGGATTATACCATTGAAATAAATACATCCCAACCCATCATTGTTTAACAACGCAATACACTCCTAACTCAAGTGTTACCCTTGCCTCGTGGAGGGCCTGCCATGCCATGTTGTATTTCTACTTTCTTTTGGATTTGCATCTCATTCCTCTAATAGGACCTCGACCACCATTAGTATCTATCCTAACCACACAAATATTATAGCACATTCCACCCTATAATGCCACAATTTGCCATATATCTCTATAAAGCCTCCAAATTTGATAACATACATCTAAGGGATTAGATCTTTTAAAGAAATACATCGCATCCCATCATTGTTTAACACAATACACTCCTAACTCAAGTGTTACCCCTGCCTGTTGGCGGGCCTTCCATGCCATGTTGTATTTGTACTTTTTCTCGATATGCATCCCATTGCTCTAATAGGCCCTCCACCACCATCAATCTATGCTCTGTTTATCCTCACCGCACAAATCTTATAGCACATTTAAGCCTATAATGCCACTGTTTTCCATATCTCTCTATAAAGCCTCCAAAGTTGATAACATACATCTAAGACTCCCTCTCCGAAATCAAACGCACTAGGGGCCTCGAATTGTGACAGTGTGTGTGTCCTTTGTAGGAGTCACCACCTAATACATGTTCAGTATGCATTCATTCGTAGGGTGGTGCGTGAAACCATTTCCAAAGTTCCTTGTTTCGAAATCGAAATATGACAATATTACTTTGCTTAGGTCAACACAATGCATCATTTTAAAATTCAATGCATCTAGATACAGTGAGACATAATGCATTTTGGAGTGTCTATTTACTATTCTAGTTTGTGAAAATGAGGTAGATATGCGTATATGAACCACATTTACTAATGTAATGTGATTGTGTTAATATTTACTTGAGAGAGATAATATTCGTAGATATGTTTCAGATAATAAGATTAATTCTATGTTGATTGACCTTTTCTTTTACTTAGACCTAGATGACATTAACATGTATGTCACAAAGGTATGTAAATCTAGCATGTCTTATTAATTTTATATCACAAATATTAAGCACTATGTAATAAGCTACTTATTGACTTTTCACCACTCTCAGTGGATAAGAATCACTATGTAGTAATTTATTCATTATCTTTTTAACTTTCCATTTGACTAAGTAAATAAAAATAATTATTTTGTTGGATGCATTATCCTTCCATCTTATTTAATAAAAAAAAACTATAATATTTAAAAAATAATATAAAAATAAAATAAACCAATCATTAACCTCATGCGTGGTGCAAACATTTACCATATATATAAAAAAAAATACACTGAACCCTCTCTCCTACCGCTACAAAGTATTATTGAAGTATTGCTTTTTTCCACAACCTAAAATATGTTTTATAGCATATCATTAGATGCAGCCTATGCCGGCTCGATAGTCGAATCCAGCCACCTCCACATGGCTGTAAAGTTCATGTAAACAGATATCCAGAAGCAAATGAACATGATATCTACCATTCTCTCCCTGTTACCTTTTTAGGGTCAAAACTTACTGTTTTGTTTGGTTTGAGTTAATTGGGTAG